>JAJJMC010014687.1:17000809-17059044 GCA_023531435.1 Papaver californicum | reverse complement strand
CAAACAAAATCGATTTTTTATAAGACTAGTTGAAGGTGTTATCCGCTCGTCAAAAGCAGGAGGAAAATTCAGAAAACAGGTTTTAAGTATCGCTTTTATTTTATTTTTATTTTTAGGTTTTAGTTAGATTTTTCTTTTTTTGTGACTCGTCATGTTTCCTTACAGAAATAACATGTAGGGTGCACAAGATCTATCATACAATAGTGGTAATCAATATGGTTTTCGTTCTCATTCTTATATCAACTACCAACCGTACTAGGGGTATAATCAAAACCAATCCCTTGGTTACGACCAATACCCTACGAAACCTTATGATTATTCTCATACATATCAACAACCTTATGACGGGTATGTACGTGAATGATCACGAGGATGGGAGGATAGTTATGCTATTAATCATGTTTCTTCTAGTTTGGCAGATGAAATCCGATTTTATACGGCATATATGGATTCAATTTGTGAACAACCAAGCATAGAGAGAGTTTCATCAACCGATCCTAACTACAATATTCTCGACCCAACTCCTGATTGTATTCATGATCATTCACCCATTCAACGAGAGGAGATTTGTGCTAGAGATATTTTAGTAAGTGAAAGGGTAAGATATCCTAACTTAGAAGCTAGCATTACCTAGTTGTTTGAACAGTGGAATCAAAAGACTGTAGATACACTCCAAGAAATTCAAAGGAATATGGATGTATTGAAGAATAACATGGATCAATTTAACGAGGAAATGGAAAAAAAATGATCAACCTTCTGAAATTCTTTGCAAAAATGATGAAGTTATTCCGACTCCGGATCATGATAACGATCATTCTCCTATTCAAAAGGAGGAGCCTTGGTATAACAGAACCAGTGTTCTAAATGGAGTTATATACTCAAACACAAATTAATGTTATAAAGAATATCCGGATTACAATTTTTTTAGTCCAGTTGATTTGCAAGTAGTAGACCCAAGTATTTCTTCGGAAGAGACTCATACAGATGATCCTAGACTTTCTAGGAGAGGACTCTGATTCCGATGATGAAATTGTTGAAGATATGGTGATTGAGAGTGAGACCAAATTGATTGATTTCGTGGAAGTTCCAATTGAGCTTGACATGGATTATAATGATGCTAAGATTTCGATCGAAGCAGAGACTAATGAAGTACGGTTAGAAAGTTTAATAGAGGACCACGATACACATGAGGTAAATAATCCAATACAAGAGATAAAGGAAGGTTTGTCTAATCCCTTTGATAATTCTATTTCTTGTGATCATTCTCCCCTGACTGAAGTAGTTTCTCAAAGAGTGTCTAATCCAACTTTTAAGAAGATACCTCACTTAGGATTGGAGTTACGTGCTTCTAATGTTTTAACGTGTTATTTCGCTTCTAAATATCCACCACTAGATGTGTTTGATTCTAACATTGTGCAGGTTCACCGAGAGAAACCCAAATAAGTTCACGTATTTTATGTTCTTTATACACTTCCAAGTGTATAAAAGACTAAGTGTGGGGGGAAACTTCTACCAAATAACAGTTTCAATATTTATACCTAATGCTAACGTTTTTGTGAAGCTGTTAGTAGAACTGCAGATTGTTGTCTGGGTGGATCCCAATATTTCATATTATTGGTTTATGGGCGATAACCTGAAGGTCGGGCTGAGGATTTTAAACTAAGCGCTGAATGGGAGGCAACCATTGATTTTGTATTCCTATCTTTTGCTTTTTTTATTAGTTTTTCATATCATGTTAGGATTTCACATCTTGATTTTACATTGGAGGACTCAATTTACATTGAGGACAATGTAAAGTTTAAGTGTGGGGGAGTGATTAAACATATAGAGTTTTTATTTTTTACTTTTATAGGTATGATTTTTGATTTTTTTGTACATATTTTTGTATAAACCTCAAACTTTTGGATATTTTTGAGTCACTTAGTATACTTCTAGCTAAGTTTACATACGAAGTTCTTACCCAAATAACTAAACTTAGAAGTATTAGAGAACTACATTCGGGTTGCTTAGTTGTTGAGAGGCTAGAGATGACAAAAATGGACTTAAACCGCTGGTAGAGAAGCTGATCATTCAATACCCATATATAAGTGAGGCACCAAACCTTAAATATTGTACGTTTAGAGTGTTTCATCTGCGCAAATTCCGGGTAGAATGATGATCTACACAACCTCGCACCAATTTCAGCACTACTTTTTGATCTCCAAAGTGTTATTTCTATCAATAATAAGGGTGTCATACCAATTGCTAACTCTATCTTGTAGTCTTGTTTGCAGTTGGCATCATTATCTCGACAAAGAATCCATAATTACACATTATCATCAACAAGCGGAGCGATATTAAAATTATGAAGAAAGTTGAATACAATCAAGATTTACAAGCAACGGTACAAGAAAGAGCAAATTTCATATTCAAGTAAAGCAACAATAAAAAGAGGAAAATTATATATACATGTTAAAGACTTATGTACAAGAGCGAAAAAAATCAAAAGATGAGAGTTAGTGAAGTTTATGATATCGAGATAATACAAGTTGTGAAGAATCAAATGGTAAAGTCCATATCCCACGGCCATAGTGATTTTATTGTTCATTTTATTTTATTTATCATTTTGTATTTTATTTTGAGTTGAATTTTTTTTTTTGATAAAAACAAATAAAAAAATAGAAAAAAAAGTCTAAAAAAATCAGAAAAAAAAGAGATAAGAGAAAAAATAATTATTTTAGTTATTAATTATTTTAATAAGGTCGTGGGGGAAGAAGAAATATATAAGGAAGTTTCAAACAAGGAATTGAGGAAAATAATTACATTTGTCGAAGTTCTACGAAGTTCAAGAGTTCATCATCAACAGTTGAAGACCGAAGACGTTTCTATTTGATGTAAGAGTGGTGTTGATTGTAGACCGAGTGAGAAGGTAAGTAAGCACTCCCATCCCTACATAGTGGTTGATTTCCTTTCTTAGAGGTCATCAGAGAAAAAAAAAAGGTTCATTTTCGTCCCACGTTTCTATGGGATAACATCTTCATATAATTCAAAAGGTTTCCTTTCCTTTCCACCATTCAACGTGTGCAGAATTTCTATCTTCATTCCTGCCTGCACACATGAGAACCATAAAGTGCGTCTTTTGAATGTCAATTTCATAAAACCCTACTGGTGAGACAGAAGTCGAGGAAGAATGCTTATTCGATCGCTTTTGAAGCTGGATTCTTTCATATGGTTGGTTTTCTCCTAAAAATCAAGAGTTAAGCATGAGAATAATGTTCTTTGATATTTCTAACTTCTTATTATTAGTGTGCATAAACTTTATGTCCTCACAGATCTTTGGATGCTTGTGACTTTGAAGTTGGAGTAGGTTTTGTGGGTATATCTCTTATAAACCCTCAAGAGACTATAACTCGTCCACTAGGGACACCTAAGGGTTTAAAGGCTTGTCGCGCATGCTAAGTGTAACTGTGTCCTCAATGAAGGGGAGTTGTTGTATTTTACTTTAGATTAGTTTAGGATATATAGTTTGCTCGAGGACTACCAAAAGCTAAGTGTGGGGGAATTTGATAAGTGCATATTTTACATATTTATAGCGTCAATTTCATGCTAGTATTTGCTAGATTTCTTGTGAATTATTGTATATTACGTTGCTTTTGTTTATTTATTTTTTAGTAGGTGAAATCATCCAAAAGAAGTGATTCGACACTTAATTATGCTAGAAAAGAAGAGGATACAAGTGAAGAAGGGCCAAAGACCAGGTGGAACTCGTCCAAATTCAGGATTTCTTATCACCATCTCGTAGAGAATTGAATTACGAAGCAAACGAAGAAAGAACGAGGTCGTAGGAACAAGTTATACGCAAAACAAGAACTGAGGGCAAAATTGTCATTTTAAGAGAAATTACTATTGGAACTTCGTCATACATTAAGGGGCAGCTTCGATTCAAATAATTATAAAGGTACCTGTGGTATTACTATGGGCTGCTAATATTTGAATGGTGTTAATAGCACCAGCCATTATACTAAAGGATGCTACACTTTTTAATACCTGTATAAGCGCCAACAGTTGGTTGAGGGACACCTCCTTCATCTTCAAAGTTCGAAACAAAGCTTGGAAGTTTGACGATTCTGTGACGCTGTTGGGTGATGGAGGTGTTAGTAATGCTCGAATGGAGATTGGATAAAGGTTGCAGCTGAAGAATGATGCTCATGAACAATGGCTGTGATGAGTTCGAGCATGTGATGATGATAATGCCATTGATGAGTGGTTGTTGTTGTTGATCTTGATTGATGGTGGTAGCTGCGATTCGATGAAGATAATGGTTGTTATGGTATTTGCTGCTAATAACAAAGACGGGAGAATACCTGAGTTTGCTGTGAGATTGAGATTGAAGGGGTTTCAAGAAAATGGCTTTTGCCATTGACTGTGATCCATAATGGGAAGGAAAGAGATGATCTCGAGAGAATTTGTGAGACAGTGACGATGAGTTTTAATGGCAGTGGTTGGAGTTTCTATAGTAGATCTTGTTGTTGCAGAGATGATGAGAGTGACGCTGTTGAGAGTTGATAGACTCGAGTGATAGAGAAGATGCTATGGTGAGAGCCATTAATGGCAGACATAATGGTGAATGATGGTGGAGCTCGAGTTTATGATTGTGATGGAGTTTGAGCTCGAGTGTTGTAATGGTAGATGAATATCGAGTTATGACAGTGAAACAAAACAGAGATTCATGGCAGCGAGATCTTAATGATGATTCAGTGATGAAGTTATGGCTTGAGTAGTTGATGGAGTGAATATTTGTTGGCAGAGAATAATTGATAGTCATGGGAAGTTCGAGTCTGTGGTGAGTATAGCCTGTGATGCTCCACGGCAGTGTTGACTTGAATGGTTAAGATGGAGTCACATTTAACATGGAGAGATGGTATTTGTGAAAACAGGGTTAGAAGAAGTTGAGCACAACAAGGATTATTGGGTTTTGAATCAGCATGAGACTTGGTGATATTCTAGCCGAGAAAAACAGGTTAAACTTGGACTGAGAAGTGATTGCTGCCTTTGATTAACTATGGTTGAAGGGATGGGATTTGAAGTAATTTACAAGTCGGTTGATTTAGTGCTGCACGGAGGAGATTAAGATATACTTTAAAGTGTTTGATTGAAAATAGGGAAGTAGGATTTGAGTAGGTGTTAAACACTTGAGGGATTGAAGTATATAAAAAGAGACGAGTGCAACCCTTGAATATACCTACCACTCTCTCACGCCTGTTTTTGTTTCTCCGCCTCCAACAGAGGGGAGCTTTTGCTCCTCTCCAACCTTTACACCCTCACATACACAGCCTCTCCAAACCTTTGTACCATCAGTTCTCTCAAACCTTCCATACACCACCAATAGTCCACGTTTATACCAACGAGAGGATCCAGCTGGATCTTTTGGCTTTGGTTTACTTTTTGGTTTGATTTCTAGTTTTTATATTTTCTTTTTAATTTAGTTATTATGTTAAGCTAATTTTTATTTGATTACAGATGATTTCAATGTTCCGGGTGTGAATCTTTATTAGATATATAAATTTATTCAGAGTTTTAATTATTGTTTTCATTAAATCTAGGGTTTATAATTGACTTTCTAAATTGTTCAAGTTATCAATTGGATTAATCTATTAATTAGTTTAATGCTAGTATTGAGTTATGAGATATGTAATCATCCATCGACTCGTACATAAATAGAAATCGCGAGACCTTGTAGAGGAATTTTGTGGAGCAATTGCAAGTGAAGACAACACCAACAAGTGGACCTTGTGATAAGAGTTTAACTACTGGGATCAACCTAAATTCACAAAGCCTAAAGCATTTGACTAGGTTACACCTTGAGTGAACTACTACTTGGTGGCTCAGTTGAATAGAATCTAGTAGTCGAGAGCTTCCGTATCCAGTGATAAAAGGAGTTTTGGGGATAACACTGATCTAGCTGCTATTCTACTGTTGGTGATAATTGATTCTGACGAAAGATAGATAAGTATACTATTCGAGTCAACATTTGGTAACGGCGAATGATTCCCACATCATCTTTCTTTCTTATTATTTTCTTTCTTGTTATTTTTAGTCAATTAATTCATGAACCCCCCTTTTCAGTATTTATTCTAGTTTTTCTAATCTAAATTACATATCGATTACACAACTCTCTGTGTGGAAACGATCCTTACTACCTCTATATTACCAATTAATTAGTGGAAAATATCTCGAGTAATTTTTTGCACTTACGACACGCATCACGAGCCTAAACCAAAGATATGGTTGTTTTACGTCCTGCTTCGATCACAAAGGTGAAGAAAATTGGGTAGGTCTTAGAGGAGGGAAGCAAAGAAGGTTGAGAAATATTAGTGTGATAAGTAGTGTGTGAAGAATAAAGGATTATCTCTAAGATGAATCGCTAATTTTGTATGTTTTTGTTTCTTCTGTCTTGTTGTCTTGTTTCCAATAAATGAGAACTATCTATTTATAATTTGAAGGAGACGCACTGATTTCTCATAAGTGGTGGAGATCAGGGAGAGGTGGACACATGATGATTGTGGAGATTGTAGTGGGGTCGTATCTGGAAAGTAAGGAAGACCTGTCTGGCCACTACTCCTCATCCTCTCAACTGCTCTTTAACCGTCCCACTACTTGTTACCTTCTTGTTCGTGGATGTGTTGCCACAATGCACGATTGTCGTATACCGTCAGACCAATACCCCAATGAGAATCCCCTAACGTGTTGTATTTGATATCTCGTAAAATGATAGTGGAGTCGTGAGCCACTACTATTTTGGTTAAGTCAAGTCAAATGACGCATGTGAGCGCATCATCCAAGGGCGCTCTAGCCAAGGCCGCATCATCTAGAGACATATTAGCTAGGGACGTGCTAAAACTAGGGAGCTAAGTCAGGGACGCACCAGCTGGGACGTGCCAGGCATGGGACGTGATTGCCAGGGACGCTAAACCAGGGATGGGACGCGCTAGGCTAATAGGGCTTGGTACTCGGGGGCATATTACCATGGTCGTGCTAGGATTGATGACGCTAAGTCAGGACATGCCATCCAGGGGTGCTAAGTCTAACGCCGTATCAGGTAGGGACGCTACGACCATGTGATATGCTAGCCAAGACGTGCTAGCTAAGTACGCATCAGGCTAAGGACGCACTAGGCTAATAGCGCATCAGGTAGAGACGCGTTATCCAAGGCCGTGCTAGTTAAGGATGCTAGGCCAATAAAGTTGGCGCTTTTGGCGCTAGGGTTAGCGCTTTTAGCGCTAAGTTGGGGAATTAGCACCAATGTGGTGCTAAGTCAAGCGGCGGGTGCTAGCCTGGCGCTGATAGGAAAAAAGGCTAGGGTTATCCTAGCTCAGAGGCTCAAAGCATCTTTTGAGACATTGCTTATTGTTTGTGGCGCATCCAAGAGGAGTGACACATAATTCATAACTTACCTTTTAGCGAAGTGCTAAAGTAGTATATTTGAGCTCAGAAGAGCAACTTGAGAAGCGTTCATTATGAACGAAGCGTTAAGCTAGAGTGTATTTTTGGGTTTAAGCATTAGCTATTCCTGAAAAATTTGATAGATGTTACTGGAACATCGGTGCGCACTCGAGACATGTTCAAGGAATTCAGCTGTGGAATTTGTGCGACTTGAGACTAGTTCGATATGGCATAAATATTGTGAGTATTGAGGAGGCTACGAGGTCAGTTTACAATGTTTATAGAGAATCTGTATTCTTAATTCGCTTGCGAAATATAAGTAGAGATATAATATTCCGTGTTTTTTTATAGAGCTAGGCATATGCGCATAAGTATTCACATATCCTTTTATTTTCATGCTGCTTGGCAGAAGGCAATTTTACAATTCTAGCCTTTGTCAAAAACTCACCATCTACATTAGGTCCCTTGCTTAGTGAGGAACAATAATGTTATACAGTAAGCATTATATAGTGACAATATGCTTATAACAAATATATATGCATAATTAAAATTTTGGAAGTATAAGATGTATTTAGCGCATGCTTTTTCTGAGATTGAGATATGCCCCTTAGAGTTAACCCTGGTTGGGATTAGTAGATTTCCATGTTTTTGTCAGGAATGCTAACTTGCTCGTGAGTAGAAAGAGGATATTGTTGGCGTTTTCTCTCTCTTTTTGAAATAGGTCCGCTTCATCTCAAATAGAGGATAAAGTCAACTGGATCGATTCTTCATGTATGCTTTCAGCAAGAAATACTGTTAGCTTTGTCTCCTCCGGACAATGTCTTTAATGCAGAAAGGCCTTAGAGACTTGGTTCCGGTGCTTGCTTAGGTTTTGAGTATGCAACAATCAATTGCCAGTGATAGCGTCAGCAAGGTGATAGTAGATGAGAGATAGGACACTCGGAGATGATGCCTTGAGTTATAGCTAGTAGTAGCAAAGTTGGAAATATTGGAAACCGACAGAAGAAGATGATGGTAGATCAGAACTGCAGGTGAGGCTGACAATGGACTCCACTGCTCTTGTTGAATAAAGGTTGATGGGTCTTCTAGTGTTATGATATCTTCTTGGGATATGTAGTGTGACCTGAGGTGATAGTATGTTTGAGAAAATGAAAGTCCATGGGCGGATGAGGTTTCTATAAACCGAGTCTTCTGAATCCCGTTTGGCAACCCTAATTTGCACACCATTCGCTTCAGAAGTTGTTGAAGTTTCATAAGATGTCGGATTTTGATATTTGACCCCAACTTTTGAAGCCAATAGACCAAGTTATCATATGTAAAAAGAATCACTCAATTCAGAGATTGCTAGGTCGGACAACCATGTGTAAAAATTTGTTAGTAATCCCGTTTAAATTTTTAGACCTTGTAGACTTTAGTGTAAGAGTCATATATCCTAGCTCATGACTCTGATTGGTATGTCATAATAGAGATGCAGACAAACACTTCTTGTAAAGGATGCTTTGACCTGATGTAATTTTAATATAGTGGTAAAAAGGGGTTTGATACTCAGACTTGTGAAGATTCCATTTTTAAACTTAATTTTTAGTAACTAAAAATAAAACAGATTAAAGTAAAGTTGATTTAAAATTGATGGGAAGAACTAGGACTAAGGATTCCACCATTCGCCAATTTTTCAAGTAGTAAAAAGCTAGCAACTCATGTATTCATTTTAATCAATATATTGTCAAAGTTAGGTTTTTAAAATAATAATTTTAAATTGTAAGCATGAGACATCAAAAGCAGTAAACCCAGCATGACTCATCAAAAGAAAACACAACTAATTGATAAAAACCATTTTTTCCAATTTTAATTCAAAGCAAATAATTATAAAAGAATTGCAATAAATAAATAAAATAAGAATTACCACTTTATTATTGGAAAAATATCTTCCTCCATCGCCCCAGTGATGGTGATTAGCTCATCATGTTAGAAACACTCTCCAAATAATTGTTCATGGCTGAAAAAGTGTTTACAATGATGATATAAAAGTAACACAGACGATTTGATACGTTATAAGCGTTACAGAGAATGTTTCATGTGTTGTTGAAGAGAAAAGTAAAGAGAAACAATAAAGTACGGTTCCTGACAGCTTCAGAAATTTAAAGGAATATGCAACAGAGACTGCGACTGTTTAATGGAGCCTTATGTTCTTAATGTGATCTTCACCAGCAGATTTTTTCTTCTTCCTGGAAACTTTTCCGGCTGCTCTCGCTTGCTTGTTTGTTGATATTCTTTGCTATTTATAGGATTAGTGAACCCTAATAACTCTCTTAACCGATTAGAACACAAAGAACACTCCAAATCTTTGTTAATCCGAATCCGAGAGTAACTTTCTTTTTCGGCGTGTCTTGGCTTTTCCAGCGAATTCTACGGCGTGAATCACTCAAACTTAACGTGTTATGTTGTCTTTTGAGTGCTGAATCACTTTGGGATAGAAAGAACACGTTTTAAATCCCTTAATCTTCGGTTAAAATTACACAGTAACTCTTCACGTAAAGCTTGTCTTTTCCCGCCAATTTCTGAATTTTGATTTTGAAGAAGGGGTGCCCCCAATCCAACTGGTGGGTGCCTTTATCAATTTTTTTGGGTACCTTTAGTGATGTTCATGGGTGCCTTTATCACTTTTTGAGCCGATTTTTCCACAATTATTTATTTCTCAAAAATACCTACAAAGACATAAAAACTCGTAAATAGTATAAAATCAAGCACTAACAAAATAGATAATCGAGCACAATTTAGACACAAAATGCGTCTATCATGACCCGTTCCTTACCGGTGGTTGTCGATTTCTAAATTTGTAAATTGAAGAAGTACTGACTGGAGCATCAAAGAATAGAGGAGTGAACCGAGCTGGTGTCTGAAGGTGACACGCGCTGGAGATGTAGGGCATGTATACTGGAGGAGGCAGGGTGTGTACCGGAGGAGGCAAGGCGTGGTAAAATTTTATGGTGAGCATATCACTGAATCCCAGACCAGCAACTTGTACTTGAGAGAAGAAGCCTGAATCTGGGGCGACTGTGGCATTGGATGTTTGTATTGAGTTGGAGATGGTTGTGGTTTCCAAGTCTGGTACATTTCCAACAATAGAACAATGTGGGAAGAAGTAGCATCAACAAGAGTGGAGTTATCATTATGGATGTGATCAGGTAAGAAGAGGAGGCTTCTTAGTCGTCTGAGTACAGATGTAGAGAGTTCTTTTTACTAGTACCATTGTTGATCAGACCTTTTAGTTAAAGGATGGTTACTGTCTTAAGCTTTTAGAAGTGAGGGATTCGTCAGTCCCCAAGTGTAACTCACTTGGATACGTTACCTGGCAGAAGATAATTTTACGGTGTCGTCAAAGGTTCATGCTTCCATGAATTTGAGTGGACATGGGAAATCATGAAAGTTGGAGCCGTCTTTTTTTGTCGTTCAATCGGTGAGAATGGGGAGAGTATTTGAATTGAAATTGAATTCATCATTTTCGTCTAGGCTGTCGAGATGCAACATGACTGTTTTCTGACTTTGTGAGAGTCGTATCTTTTCGTGTTTCCTAGACTCAAAAGTTTGTTGTATTCTTAAGAAGAGGTAATGGGACGATGTATCCATATGGTCGCCATTCTTCTTTAATATTTTTGACTCAAAGCATACCAGAGTGAGGTGCTTCCCTGAGGGACTGGTACCGGAGTGAGAGACATCCATGAGGACTATCATGTCTTGACCAATCAGTTAGCATGTGCATGTGGTGCGTCATCGAGTGGATACTGCATATCTTGTTGTTGGCAATCCCCAGTTTGTAAGAAAAGGACCGCAAATGATTCTTCCATATTTATGAGGCTTTTGGAGACACCATAAATATAGAGGATGAAGACAATTCTGAGGATGAAAGTCTTGAATAAGCGTCCCGAAATGATGAACTTTGTGAAGAGTCTGATTCCACCGTTGTTGACGGAGAAGTAAGCAATAGATATGAAGTAACACCGGGTTCCTCTATTAGCTTGGATTCATTTTGAGTAAGTTTCTTCTCTTTATGACTATGATGGAACATGTGAACTCTTCAAACTTCTCATGTAAGCATAGTCGTATCCAAATTTATAAAAAAAATTATGCTTTTTCGTCTTCAAAAAATTCCAGAAGTATAGTGCTTGGGAAAAACGTTGTAGCGTCTTCATACGACCTCCGTTTTTGATGATTGACCCTGCTATCCTTATTAGAAAATAATTTCCTACGTCATATTAGGAAAAAATCAGAGTTTTGAGCTTGTTTGGGGAGTCAAAACGACCCAATGGTAGAATTCAGGAAGTATCTAGGAAAATTATGACAGTTTTCAGACATGATGTCACCCACCGTTCAGCCATAACTCTTAGCTCGTTTATCCGATTAATGCGCCCTTTTAGTATGTTGTAGTAGACATCTATACCAAACTTTTGACATAAGAAAAATTCCCAGATTCATTACCAATTTTCGCCAGCTTTAGAGTTTCCAGGAGGCAGTGTAAACGCTTTCTGACGCGGTTTTTTTGCAATGTCTTGTAATAGCTTGGGCTCATGAAATACTTCAAATATCACTTTATAATTAATGAACATCATATTTATTATATGTCCTAATATGCCTGTAATATCTCTACTTTTAGGGGCGAAATGACCAAAATCAGAAAGCTGAGCTTGTTAGAGAATGAACAAGAGTTACCGTTGATTTTTATGTGGATAATGTACCTCCCCATACTGAAAACCATATGTGACCTCCCCTTTGCGTACTTGTTGAGGATGATACTTCCAATGGCGTTGATATGCAGAATAATGGTGTAACAGAGAATGTGTCAGTCCAGTACCCCTAATGTGGGTATTAATGTTGATTTCAACTTCGATAGAATTTGTCCCGATTAATCATATGTTGGAGATTTCACCATTCTATCAGTTTATGTTGATTTGTAATGATCCATCTCCCTCGGAGTGGAATCTAAATCGTCCTCAAAATGGGAAGAAGTTGTATATGAAGCTAAGAATTATGATCTTGACATTGCATGGCTTTGTCGTCATCTTGGAGCTACACATGAGCGTGAAGTATGTAGCGTCTTGCTGAAGGGACTTGTACCTGAGTCAAAGGACTCGTACCAGAGTGGAAGAGACTGGTACCTGAGCGAAGGGACTCGTACCAGAGTGAAAAGGTTTTCTCGTGAAAGGTAAAAATTGAGAATGTCATAGCTGGATTTGGCTTTTGTTGTTGTTGTTGTTATAAAGTTCTGTTTGGTACGTGGAGCAGAGCTTGTCTATGGGCTGGTGCTAAGGCTAAGGATGAGGCTGATGGTGAGCGTTCGATTTGTGATGCTTGCTGAGATGAAGCCTCCCTTTTTACTCCTTTATTCTGACAGGACCTCATGGATGATTGGATGCTATAGTGCTTACTGACAAGACGACTGCTCCAATAAATATCTCTACGATTTTTAGACCTTGAATAAACATATGTAGTCACCAGGATATTCGTCGTTCATTCTGGAATAATCTTTTCAGATCCTAATATTTATTATCCCCATCATAAACGAAAAATAGGGAGAGATATATCCCCCTGGTGAAATGATCTTTTGGATGGAGAGAGGGTAAAAAGGTTGGTGCTGATGAAGTGAGAATGATCCCTCTTTGCCATGAAATTGTAAAGAGTCTTTCCAGGTCTTCATGGGTGACAAGGTTGGATCGTTGGCTCCTTGATTTTCCTCTTGAATATAGATCTCATCATTATCTTGAATATTGATTCTGGAACTGTTGATGTTGGTGGCTTGGAATCGTTGTTTGCTGCAACTGGTGATGGATCTATTTTTGGAAGAATTGACCTGTTAGAGTCTTGAGGTAGATGAGTACCTCTTTTGAGTGGTATCCATATATTTATGTGTTCTTGCAGGAATCTACTGTCTCGGCATCAGATCAATAATGTCGAGCGACATTTGGGTGTTCTTGGTGTTTTCAATCGTCGTACAATGAGAAAGTCACAGATCGGTATCCTTCTAGCAAAAGAATCCTTTGAATTTCTGGCAGGTAAGGAAGCTGACGTTGATGGATCGAAGATGAGTCTTCCTTGCCATGATTTCGTAGGAGAGCCTCCAGATTTTCGCGGGTGACAAAATAAGATTGTTGACTTCTTGCTGCTGGACGATCGGTCTTGATATGAACTTCTTTATCTTTTCGAGTCTTGGAAGTCTCAGCATCAGTGGCCACTGTAAAGCTGGTCCTGGTTTGCTCTGTGATACGATGACGTTCTTCTGGAAGGAGTTGCTGAGTGGTAACCATATCCACCCATATTCTGGCAAGAACTTCATGTCTCTCTATGTTGAGCGGAGTTTGAATATTCTCGGTGCCTTCAACAATCTTGTTACCGAGAGGAGGTGGAGTACTTGCGTCAGTAGCAGTATTGGTGTAAGGTGGATTGGTAGCAGTAATGGTGTTTTCAGAATCGCCACTATTATTGCTATCTGAACTGGCAATAGGGGTTGTAACTATTCCAGACCTAAAATCTACCATTTTGAATAACTAAAAATTGGCTTTTGTAATCGAGAGGTTGATCTCCTGTTGTGGTCGTCAATTGTTTTAGGGTGAAAACAAATGTACTGCAAAATTGTACTTTCAAATAGGTTCGAGAGATCAAACTCGAACAACACGAGCCTAAACTAAAGATATGGCCATTCACGTCCTGCTTCGATCACAAAGGTGGAGAATATTGGGTAGGTCTTAGGGGAGGGAAGCAAAGAAAGTAAAAAAATATTAGTGTGATAAGTAGTGTGTGAAGAAGAAAGAACTATCTCTGAGATGAATCGCTAATTCTGTATGTTTTGTATTTCTTCTTTCTTGTTATCTTGTTTCGATTAGATGAGAACTATCTATTTATAATTCGAAGGAGACACGTTGATTTCTCGTAAGTGGTGGATCTCAGGGAGAGGTAGAGAATTCATGATTGTGGAGATTTTAGTGGGTCATTTCCGGAAATTAGGGAAGGCCTGTCTGACCACTACTCCTCATCCTCTCAACTGTTCTGTAACCGTCTCATTACTTGTTACCTTCTTGTTCGTGGATGTGTTGCCATAATGCACCATTGTCGTAGACCGCCAGACCAACACCCCAATGAGAATCCCCCCATGTGTTGTATTTGATGTATCTTAAAATGATAATGTAGTCGTGGCCACTACTATTTTGGTTAAATCAAGTCAAGTCAAATGACTTGCTAAGTCAGTGAGGAAAGTTACGCAACTTACTAAAATTGATAATCATACTGATTACTGTTGAGTCTGGTAAGTTCAGTGGTCATGTACTTGTGTAGGAGTAACATGACATATTTAATGTCTAAGTATTAGCTCATAAGTTTCTTAGAAAAAGTATGAATGGCATTTGAGGCCAAATATTGTAGAGGGCTTCTTAAGCAAGAAGACTTGTTATAAAAACTTGTAAGATTTGGTATTAGACCAATATTGAAAAAATTGCATATTTTTGAAGGAAGTAGCTAGCAAACTAGCATTATCTACTTAACACAAATAGTAAAATGTTATATATTTTAGTATAAAAGGATAATGTGCTAACATCTTAAGAGCAAGGCTAATATGCACAACTTCTAGTGAGTGTCAATTATGCTAGAACTATAAAGCTATGTCAAGGGAGTTTGAAGTTATCACTTCAACTAGGTCAAGTATAGTTAGCACTAAAGTGCTAGAGCCAACGCGCTTATGGCCAAGGATGTTCTAAGGCCAAGATAGGGACGTGCCAGACATGGGAGCGCATCATCCAAGTGCACTCTAGCCAAGGTCGCATCAACCAGCGACATATTAGCTAGGGACGTGTTGAAGCTAGGGATATGCCAAAGCTAGGGAGCTAAGTTAGGAGCGCACCAGCTGGGACGCACCAGGCATGGGACGTGCTTTCCAGGGATGCTAAGCCAGGGATGGGATGCACTAGGCTAATGGGGCTTGGTACTCAAGGGCGCATCACCAAGACACACTAGGCTTGATGGCGCTAATTCAGGGACGCACCAGCCAAGGGCGCTAAGTTTAAGGCCGCATCAAGTAGAGATGCTACGACTATCGGACGTGCTATCCAAGACGTGCTAGCTAAGTACGCATCAGGATAGGGACGCACTAGGCTAATGGCGCATCAGGTAGAGACGCACTAGCCAAGGCCGTGCTAGCCAAGGATTCTAGGACAATAAAGTTGGCGCTTTTGGCGCTAGGGTTAGCGCTAAGGTGGGGAATTAGTGCCAATGTTGTGCTAAGTCAAACGGCTGGTGCTAGCCTGGCGCTGATAGGAGAACAAACTAGGGTTAGCCTAGCTCAGAGGCTCAAAGTGTCTTTTGAGGTATCGCTTCTTGTTTTTGGCGCGTCCAAGAGGAGTGTCACATAATTCATAGTTTATGTTTAAGCAAAGTGCTAAAGTAGTATATTTGAGCTCAGAAGATCAATTTGAGAAACGTTTGTTGCGAACGAAACGTTAAGCTAGACTGTATTTTGAGGTTTATGCATTAGCTATTCCCGAATTTAATAGATGTTAACGGAACATCAATGCGCACTCGAGACAAGTTCAAGGAATTCCGCTGTGGAATTTATGCGACTTGAGACTAGTTCAATATGGCATAAATATTGTGAGTATTGAGGAGGCTATGAGGTCAGTTTAGAATGTTTATAGAGAATCTGTATTCTTAATTCACTTGCGGAATACAAGTAGAGATACAATATTCCGTGTTTTGTTATAGAGCTAGGCATATGTGCATAAGTATTCACATATCCTTTTATTTTCATACTGCTTGGCAGAGGGAAATTTTACAAATCTTGCCCTTGTCAAAAACTCACCATCTACAACCACCAAATATGAAAGTAAATTGCTAACTAACTCAGTCTACTGACCTGATTTATTTGATAAGAAATATACAAAGAATATATATTGTTATATCTACCTCAACAAAGACTCATCAACCATGTGTGTTTAACTCTGTTAGTGATGAGACATCGAGTCCTATGTATAAATCGACTAAAATAGCAAAACCCAATTATAATCTCCAAGAAAATATGTTAGACTAAATTCTTGGTTGAACCTGCATGAGTTAGTATGTCAAGTATATTACCTTGCCAAAACTATTTCTTGACTTATATCCTACTAAAGTCTGCTCCAGCCAACATTAAATTAGGTAGTAGAGTCTTAGGATCATCCAAGTGATGTAATTTTAATATAGTGGTAAAAGGGTTTGACTCTAGGACTTGTGAAGATTCGATTTTTAAACTTAATTTTTAATAACTAAAAATAAAACAGATTAAAGTAAAGATGATTAAAAATTGATGGGAAGAACCAGGACTAAGGATTCCACTTTTAACCAATAACTCAAGTGATAAAATCGTGCAATTCTTATATTCAGTTTAATCAAACTATTGCCAAAGTTAGGTTTTTGAAAGAATAATTGTAAATCGTAAGCATGAGACATCAAAAGCAGTCAACCCAGCATGACTCATCAAAAGAGAACACAACTATTTAAGAAAAACCATTTTTTCAATTTTAATCAAGCAATTAATAATAAAAGAATTATAAAGAAAATATAGGTAAAATAGAAGTTACCACTTAATTATTGGAGAAATAGTTTCCTCCGTCGCCCCAGTGATGGTGATTAGCTCATTATAATGGAAACACACTCAAAATATAGTTTCATTGCTCAAAAAGTGCTTACAATGGTTCAAACGAAGTAACACATAAGTTTGGATACGCTTATAAGCGTTACAGTGGATGGTTCGAAGTGTTACAGGAGGAAGAAAATGGAACAGGAGAAAAGATCGGACTAAACTGTAGTAGAAGAACAACTGTTGAAGCAGCTGAAGCAGCGACTGAACAGGGAAAGAATGAACGACAGTTCGATGGCGCCTTATGTTCTTCAGTTGTTCTTCCTCTTCGGCAGCAGCAGAAAACTTGGTTTTTCTGTCAACTTTTTCGGCGATTCTCTGTGGCTTCCCCCCACCTGATTTCCTCCCTTCTCTTCGGTATATATAGGGTATGCAAACCCTATAGAGTCTTCTAAAGTGATTAAAACTCATAAAACGACTCCAACTCAATCTCTAATTAGTGTTATCCGAAATATAGCCGGACTCCATTTTTCCGTCCAAATTCACTTCTGCTGGCTATTTTTCCGGCTTGAAACACGTTGTTTGACGTGTTCTTAACTTAGTTGGGATGTCTAATTCACTTTGGCACAATTTGAATCACTCCCAAACTCTAAAATCACGTAACAAAAGAATGTACAGAAGTTTCTCACGTAACTTCTTTCTTTCCCGCCATTTCCAAATATTTGAAATGAAAAGGGGGTGCCCCAATCCAAAGAGTGGGTGCCTTGATCAATTATCCACGAGTGCCTTTATCACTTTTCGAGCCAATTTTTCCCAAATTGTTTATTTCTCAAAAATACCTACAAAGACATAAAAAGACATAATAAGTATAAAATCGAACACTATCAAAATAGATAATCAAGCGCAATTTAGACACAAAAATGTGTCTATCACCAAGTTACTCTCGAATAAGAAAATTAAAGATTACACGAAGACATAATTTGAAAAACTTCATCAAAGGTTAGTAGCACAGACTGATTATCTTTTCTGTCTTCTTTCCTTTCGATCTATCTATATATTTGTGGCAGCAAAGTCGAAGAGCTTAGTAAATGATCAAATTACAAACAAGGATCATATCTTAGATAAGACAATAGAAATTTCTAGTGATTTTTCAAACTCAAGTCTCGGATTGAAACTTTTCGAAACAACGAACCAAATGAGAAAAGTTCTATGAACTTTGTCCATTTGGATTCGTGAACCTAAATTTCACTTGAGTTCGAGTACCTACTTTTAAGAGTTCGCGAACCCAAAGTTCTTAAACTCAAATTTCACATTCAGTTCTTGAACCCAATTGAAATACAAAGTTCGTGAACCTACTTTTGTGAGTTTGCAAACCTAACTAAAATCCAAAGTTTCTGATCCCATAACTCATTTGAGTTTGTGAACCTAAGATGCAACCAACCAATTTCCTATTCTAGGTTTGGTGCATTTTCTTTATTTGTTTTTCAAGGAAGATGCAAATTTGAATGCACATGCCTAACTTTAGCGGTTTAAAGTTGTAGTTAGAAGTTACTCTCATGTAAATTACTTGTTAAACTAGTCTAAAACTGCAACCTATGAAAAGAAGCTCAACGTAAGTCAATTTCTCACTTTAAAAGCAGTTCTTTAAATCTGAGGAAAGGAATGAACCTAGACTTAGCAACATTACGAGCGTGTTTGGTAGCTGGGATATCCAAATCTAGATTGGGTTATCCCTAAAAAAAGGGTTATAATATGTTTTTGTTGCCTCTATTCTATGTTTGGATAGGGATACCATAACCTTCGGTAATTTTTATACACCAAAAATTAGGACTATGGTATTCTCTCCGATACCCGTACTCCCCAATTTATACACCAAAAAGTAGGACTATGGTATTCTCTCCGATACCCGTACTCCCCAAATCCTTGCCTGAGTTAGAGTAACATAATAATATTAAACACACTATCATCACCACTACTAAACACCTTCTCTCACAAATCCATTGCACTTTCCCCATTTTCACTAGTAACTTTGACCGTATGTTCTCAATAATGGACACCCATGGACGATTCTTTGTATTTGTATTTATTGAAAGGCTCCAACTGAATTTGAATCTGCAGGGATCTAATCATCATCAGCTTTTATAAACCCCTTACGAATAACACACTGCATGTAAATGATGAGATGTATAAACTTTGGAGTACGATCTTTTGAATGCTTGATTCTTGATTTATATTTAGAAGTGAATGATGAAACGAAGTTCTTATGAAACTGAGTTGGAAGGGGGCCCATCATCATCATCCTTAGAATTCCTCCTTGTGAAGAGGAATGTATGCCATTAGAAGACCTGAATTCATTTTCAGTTACTTCCCAATGTGTTCTACAATATAATGAATGAAAAGCTGATGAAAATTTCGTCTTCCAAGTATATAACAGCTCAAAGTTCAAAATTCAAAAGCTGGAGAAATTTTAGGTTTTTCCAGCTAAAGTTTCACCATCTATTAATTCTGGTCAAAACTACAAGCAAACAACTACTCATACATCCTAATTATCATTGAGTTTTAGGACTTAACTTCTTACCTAACTCAGTGATTCATCACCAACAAGTTATAGCAGTTGGATGATTTTTGGGCTTTCCATTTTGTGAATCCACTTCTAAAATGTTACCACTAGTTTAATATTCAACTGCATAAATGAACAAGGGTGTTTAGATTTATTTTTTTTGGTTAGTAAATAGATATTTCGATCAAATTACCAAACATGATCTAAAAACATATCACATCATCAAAGAATTATTTTTATTTTTATTTAAAAAGGCTATAAACAGTAACTTACCTTAATCAAATCACATGAAAACAGCTTGAGTTAATCATCAGTTAAGAATCAATTTAGTGATCTAACCAATAAAAGAATCCAAGATTTCCAGGTCGATATAAAACATGAAAAATGTAAAAATTCATTACTGATCTTTAAGTATAATGAATTTGAAACAGTGAAAAAGGTACTAACCTACTGCTGGACAGAGTGTCAAATAAACACAAATTGAGCTAACCCATGATATAATAGAATTATAGACAAACAACATTAGAACCGACCAATCTCAAGGTTATCATATCATAGGATATGTTATCCCATTTCCAAGCTCCCAAATAAATCCTAAGAATGCTTAGGTTGCAAGAAATCATCCTCGATCAATTATTGTTTATTGAAGACATCCAATAACGCAAAAAATTAATCCCTTGCACGTTGTGTATCTTGTTGCAAAGTTTTCTCTCAAATTCCGAAGGTTTTTCGATAACTAAGATGAGACTTTGAAAGACTTCACTAGGGAATTCGTAAAGCACATGTAAAACTATCTTTTGATAGCTTCGAAACCTGTATCTAGATTTGACTTGTTCATAATTCTTGTCTATTTTAATGACTTTCTCTTATGTTATAAGTCGATTCAAGAATTAATGACAAATCCAGATTTGATAGAACTTCATGATGTGTTTTAGAATAGTGGTAAAAAGTGTTCGATTCTCGAACTTGTGAAGATAATGATTTTAGAAAATAATAAACTTAATCTAATTAAATAAAACAAAGCAAAATAAACTAGAGATGTTTTTAGAAAATATGGAGAAAACCAGGAATCAGGATTCAGTTATTTCCCACAACTATGTGATTAATCATGTAATTCTTTTTAAATAAATTAAGCTCAGATGTTGCCAAAATAGGTTTTTATGCAAACAAGCAGAGGTAAATCATAAGCATGGAACATCAATGGTCGTCAACCCAGCATGATCCAACAAACAAAAACACCACTACTGAATGAAAACCTTTTTTTCTATTTCGAAACTCTGCAATTTAATAGATAAAGAATTATAAATAAATCAAATAAAATAGACTTACCACATAAAATTGAGAGAAAATCCTCCTCCATCATCCCAGTAAAGAAACTTAGCTCATGGTGGAGAAAACTTGCTCAAAAGATCTTTTCATTGCTCAAAATATTGATTACAAGGTTGAATAATGGTGTAACAGCTGAACAGAAACGTTTATAAGTATAACAAGAGATGGTTCAGCTGTCACAGAAAGGTAATAAGCAACAAAGTGGTTCGAAAGCTAAGGCAACAGGAGCTTGAATCAGCAACACTTGTGAACGTTGCTGTGTTGTCTTCTCAGGCGATGGTAGATGAAGAACACGGTGACCGGAGCAGCAGCAGGTGGTCGGCGGTGACGGGAGTTGGCCGGAATTTGACTGAATCACTTCTTTGCTTCGATTCAAACTTCATCAATCCTCTATCTCTCAACCCAATTGATCATAACCTCTATCCTCAAATCACTTTAAAAACTTCCTCAAATTCTTCTTTGATCACCGATTAGAATTTTCTAAAAAAAACTTGATTTTCTTTCCTGATTTTGATTCTTGATTGTTAAATGGGGAATCACTTTGATCTCTTTATCTTTATAGTTCTTTACCAATAATTCTAACTTCTTAGTTTAGGAAATTTTCAAAGAAGATGCAAGTTTCCAAATTTCAACCCAATTTCCTATTTCACGCTGCATGAAGAATAGAAATTCTTCTTCCCGCCCAAATTTTCAATTTGAATTTTGGGTGCATTAATCCTTGGGTGCCTTTATAAATCAATTGGGGTGCCTTAATCCAATGTGAAGGTGCCTTTAACAATTCTCCAAAATTACCTAAAAAGCAATAAAAACCATAATAAGTACAAAAATAAAATACCAACAATATATAAAATTGAGATTAAATCGGACACAAAAATGTGTCCATCACTTCATTCACGATTCCTTTCAATTCTTATCTTTCAAAATCCTGATTTCAAGATACTATAGATATGTCAAGACTTGTTCTCATATTGATAGTTTAGTGCGTTAGATGATTAGGATTTTTCTACAAATTAAAAGTAGACAACCCTAAAATTTTGATTTAGATTCATCTAAATCTTGGGGAAGATTTCTTTCACCTTGATTCATCATATAGAAGGAAATCACTTAGGTATTATATTTAAGGCAAGGGAACGTTAGTCTTCACAAAGAAATGCAAAACAACTCATAGGCCTGTAAAGGACGTCATCTAGGGAAATCAAGTGTGTAGGTTCATGCAGAAATTAAGAGACGTAGGGAATAACTGCACCATAGATTGGAGGTTTATTATATCTCAACTACATTCCAAATAGAAGTTATTATAGTAGGCTAATGCTTGTAGTAACTTAATGCAGTATGTGCTCAAACTAGGGAAATCAAGTGATTTGCAATTTTATTCGTTAACAAAACTTCTGGTGTCTTTCTTTACTTTTATTACCACATCAGATTATTATCTTTAAAATTAAAAGTACAAGAAAGATTTACGTTAAATTTTCATTGTGATTTCAGAATCTCAATTAAAGATCATCCAAGGAAATTCTTTGCCTCATTTACCTTTGATTAAAGTTCATGCAAGGAATATTCAATAGATTTTGAAACACAAAAATCAGTGGTGTACTTGGTACCCTCCCCTTTTCAACATCCATATCTTGCAATGCCATGAGCCATCCAGCCCGTGTAATGGTGCTGGAGTTGGGGGAAAAGTCAGCTGGCGAGTACCAATAAGATGAAAACTTTAGCGATTTCTCCATCTGGGTCAGTGTTATCATAAAATATGCTTACTATGAATACCTTCAAACCGACATTAGGTATCCCACCAATTTGATGTACCTATGTTTAGGATCACTACCTCGGCCTGCATCAAAGTATCGTGTAAGTTCATGCTTATATATTTCATCTTTCAACCAATTTTCTTGGTCAAATGGAACCTCATACCCGAAACCAGAGAGATTTCAATCTAACTAATAGTGGTATTCCTATAATAACAATAACATTTTAGTTTCTTTGAGATATTGACATTGAATGCATAGAAAGAAAAAAAAACTCAAAATATTAACAACCAATTTTGAAGTTTCCAAAATGAAAAGTGTGTGTACTTGGCCACCAACTTTCCACCGATAAAAACAACAATTTGTTTTGGTGTTTCTTCACGGTTACATAGTAGATAGTGGACCAAGGAAATTTTTTTACAATTCGTTTAGCTTCAGGTAGACAGATATAACCTTTTTAATCTCATACCAACTATTTTTTAGTTTTTGAGCCTCATCTCGCCAAATTTTTGTAGAAATGTGACCTTGACATTCGATAAATTCTTGACCGAACATTTTTCTGGGATGATCATTACCACGATCAACATCCGAACTAGACTCAGTAACCGTTGTAGGCATCAGTTGTTATTGACTAGGAGGGTTTTCATTTATTCTTCTCCTATTAGTGGCTTGAGACATTTTGGTAAAATTAGATGAAGAATTGAAAAAAAATATTAGGGAAGAATAGTAAAGAATAGTAGAGAAGAGTGGTGAAGGCGTGAATAGAGAAGTGATGCGTGTCATAAGTGTAACAAATTAAATCACTTATCTTCTACTTTACTAATGAATAATATGAAAATAAATAAGATTCGGTTCCACGAAGAGCGAGGTGTTTCAATGGTCAAATGTCACAAAGAGGTTTGTTTTAGATTAATAATAATTGACAAAGCAAATAGGTAATAAAATTGTAAGCAATGAAGAGAAATATGATCGAGGGATCCTTCTTCGTTACTAAACAATCATTAAATTAGTACATTCATTTATTCTTCATTAATTATCATCATCAACTGTAGGATAGCATCTAGCTCAGTATTATCCCTTAAATTCCTTCTATCACTGGATACAAAGTTCTCGACTACCAGATTCTATTCGGCTAGACCACTTAGTAGTAGCTTACTATAGATGTAATTTAGTCGAATGCTTTACATTATGTGAATTTATAAATTGATCCTAGCAGTAAAACTCTTAGCTCAAGGTCCACTTACTAGTATTATTTATGCACACAATTGTTCCACAAAATCCCTTTGTAAGGTCTCGTGTTTTCTACTTATGTAGGAGTTACTTGACTATTACACTTATCTCCTAACTCATTATTGGCATTAAAATAATTAATAAATCAATTTATTTGGCTACCTAAATAATCTATCAATCAACCATGAACATTCTGTATGGCATAAACAAATGATAATCATGTGAAGAATTCAAAATAGATTTATATAATAATTTAAATCATATATTAGAACTTAAAATTCATCCTTGATCACTTAGAAGTTTATCTACTCATGGAATTAGAGAAAACCATGATATACATATGATAAAATAGCTAAGAAATAGTTAGGTGATGAAAATCGCTTCAAAACCCTTGCTTTCTCTCTTGTATTTTTCTATTCAAAAACTTGATAAAAGATTGTGTAGAAGCTCCTCAATAGAATATAGATTAATTATCTCTTAAATAGATATCCAAGTTATAGAAGTGCCCTCAAAACTCGGTTGAAATCGGATGTCAAACTTGCCAAAATAACCCAAAAACCTTGGCAAACTCCTCTGAATACATAATCCATGTCACTAACAATATATATATTTTTAACAGTTCATTTGGATAGTCGGTTCCGTACAAACTTATTTCTTCTTCCCCTCGTTCACTCATTTGGCCGTGAAAAAATAATGATTTTGAATTTTGGTTTTTTTCCACGACCACTCTCCTCTCTGTAAAAAATATTTGTATCAGAATTTTTGTTCCCTCGGCTGGTCTGGTGACCGTGAAAATTAATTTTTCATGACTTTCTTAACCGCTGTCGAGGATATCTCACGTTCCTGATTGGTAGTTCTCTTTCTCAACTGATTTTTTCGACTAACTCCAACTCTTCAGAACTAAAACATACTCGAGCTAAAACCCATACTTGTTTACCCAAACTTTGTCAACTACAACTCCATGACCTTCTCTGATACATCAACCACCATCACGCCCTCACTCCAGTGGTAGCATCACCACAAACTCCATGTGTTCTTATATGTTTGCTCAAAACCCATTCAAACTCGAGTACGCATCATCACAGAAGCACTCGTAACATTCTGTTCCATATATTTTCAGTCCACGGATCCACCAAGTGCCATAGATGGCAGAAACACCATTGTCGAGCTCCATCTCATAACCAACATCAACCTCTACCATAAAAATCATCAACCAACCGCAACTTTTTTTCATCTCTCAATCAAAGCTTCAACTTCCTTTATATCCCCAACTTGAGTTCTTTTCCATATTCATCATCTCCATTAACTGCCAATAATGACAACACCATTTATTTGTAATACCCTATTTCAAACACGACCTATATCTTAGAAATGCTCCATCTCTTTTGTTCCATCTGTGTTTGATGGGAACACCCCAAAATCACCATTAATAGCAGCACCAAGCTCGAATGAATGAAGAACCCTAATTTCACGATTCAAATTTGGGTGAAGATGATGGCTGCCCCGAGTAAAATCACAAACGCCTTTAGTAACATTTAAAATTTAGTAGCTCTGAGTAAAGTCGCAGACGCCTTTAGTAATTCGTGTTTTCAGACTGTTGAATTGTCAATTCTGGGGAACCGGCAAGCATAACTTCTTCAGACGACGTCAGGATGATCTCATTCTTTCACCGTTGGCTTCGCCTCTTCTTTCTCTACAAGATGAAAGAATCCTGGCTTGAACGAGTTCCACTAGATCTTTGGTCATTTTTTCTTTGTAGCACTTTTTTTTTGTACAATTAAGTGTTAATTCACTCTTCTTAGATGATTTCATCTAATTAAAAACAAGTAAACAAAAACAAACACAATATACAATAATTTATAAAAATATTTAAAAAATATTAATATGAGATTGGCACTTATATAAATTATATACTTATCAAAAGGTTAAAAGCCGAATTTTTCATGTTGTAGAGATATAGTTGTTGGAGGATAAGAGCTATTCAATCTGGGTCGTTCGGCCTGGCCTTGTCCTCGTAAATTAGTCTAAGACTCTGAGCCTATAAATACATATTACCATAGTAGAAAAACCGGTTTGCTATGTTACCTACACCAGCAAATATATAAATTTGATAGGTTCCATCAAAACCACTCTTAATGATTGTAGATTTTGTAAACCGATTAATTGACGCTGGACTCCAAAACCGTACCAAAAACCATTGGTGTAAACCATTTAATTGAATCCTTATATTAGTTCAACATCAGCTCTTAGAAAAATCTATTCATTAACACATCGAGTCTTCTTTATTGGTTTAAACCATTTAATTGAGTCCTTATATTAGTTCAACATCAGCTCTTAGAAAAATCTATTCATTAACACATCGAGTCTTCTTTAGACTTTATATCTCTTCCTCTGCTATACGCTTCAGTCTTCTCGGGTCGTTACTGTTTGAAAGAAAAAATAAACATTAACTGATCAATGCCGCCGCCACCACCGCCCTCCTCTTGTCCACCACCACCAGTCCAACATGATAATATTACCTTTTCTGTTTTGTTTATTGATTTAAGGCCGTGTTTGGCACCTTGGAAAAACAAACAACCTATCTCAGATAGAGCTTTCTTTATTTTGATTGGGATTATCATCACATCAATTAACGAAAATAGTGTTATGTCTTTTTATCAAGTTTACCATAGATTTATTTTGTGTTTTGTTTATCTCATATTTTTACACTATTATTTTTATTCTAGAAAACATAATTATAAATATTAAATAAATTTATAGTAAATGTTTTGTAGGGTGAAAAAAAAATAATTTTAAATAAAAAAATGTAAGAAATTAATACAAGTGCCTACTTACTTCGTTTTAAAATGATAAGATTTATATAAATGAATATGCCAAAAAGATAGACTTTTTTCTATTTAAACAAAGTTATAAATTATTAGTTTACTAATATATTCATAGAGGGACCACTTTTCCCTCTTTTTTTTCTCTCTAAGTCTTAACATAAAAAGGGACCACACTCTCTCTCCTCTTTTTATCTAATATCAAATGGAGCGGATCATTTAAAATAAGAAGGTCAAATTAGGAAGAACATGAAAAAATGGTTGCAACGATTGGTTTTCTTAATTTTGTGCCAAATTGAACAAGCCTATGATTTTAAAATGGATGGAGTATTTTAAAGGAAAATAACGGGCTAACTCAATGAGGATATACATAGGCCGTGCTTGGGAGTTGGGATATCCCAACCTAGGTTGGGTTATCACAAAAAAATAGTTAAAAAGTGTTTGTTTTTATTGTATTCAAAGTTGGGATAAGAATAGCTAATTCTTTCTTAGTTTTCGGAGGCTAAAAAACTAGGTTTATGGTATTCTCCTAAAAACCTGTTCTCCCCATTTCCTAACGTAGGATAGAGCGCCAATTCCACGGTTTAATTTTGTTCTAAAAATATCTTGACATTTGCTCCTACTAACACAGGCTGACTTAGCCGATAAAATTTTAGACAATAACATAAGAATGATCAATTACAAGGTTATCATAAATTAAATTGAAATGTATTAAGATATGTTACATTTCGAAGCTCCCAAACAGACCCAGATACTCAGTTCTCACTGTGTTTGAATCCCAGAAACTGTTCCTCATAGATAAATCCAAAACCGTACCATGTACAGCCCTTGGATTTGGTAGTACATGTGTATTCGATTTCTAAAAATATTACCAAGTTAATCAAAATTTTAACACATCAAAATTCTGCAAATTTACAGGAAATCCCAAATCAATTTCTTATTTAAAGACATTGAAGTAAAATCCCAAATCAATTTCTTTTCTAAAGACATTGAAATCCCAAATCAGTTTTTTTTAAAGACAGCGAAGTTGATAGCTCAAACTCTCTTGGGCATGCTTAAAAAAATGCTTTCTTGGGCAGATCCGACACTTGGACCGATCTAACTCTCATGAGTAGATCAACAACAAATCCAACATCGCCCCTATCCAAGGAGGAGGAGGAGTCAATCCCCTGTACTGGACAGGGAATCAATGCTGACCTGCCTCAAGGAAGAATTTATAGTTAGCCATCAAGTGAAGCATTGCCTCAGAGAAACTTCTTGTTCTGGGTTATCGACACCGGCATCTTTAAACCATATGGAATAACCAATCTAAAAAAATTGTCTAATCCAAGAAGCCGATTCAATAATTGCACAACAAAGGTTAAAATTACCAGGTTTGGCTTACATCATATTTATTTTTTATCCGAATCAAACCTAATCTTTGATTTAGATCCATTTAAAAATCTTTGATTTAGATCCATTTAAATTCAGTATAAAAATACGGGATTTATTGGACCAAACCAGTAAATCACATATTTAAATCAAATTTGACTCAGAAAACAAACATATTAAGTCAGATCCAGATGAACTCACATATTTAAATCATGACTCAAAAAATAAACATATTGAGTCAGATCAAGAAAAAAAGAAAAAAACATAATGTTACTTTTGCATCTCAGATGAGTCAGATCAAGAAAAAAAGAAAAAAACATAATGCTACTTTTGCATCTCAGGCTTTTTTTTATCTGTCTGTATTGGATGGACTTAGCATCTTCATCGACTCAGGGTCTTTCCTCTGCACAAGCTTGCTCCATATATGAAGTACTATCTATACATATTCAAAAACCACGACAGCTAATTATTACAAACCCACAACAGACTTCTTTTTGTTTGTTAACTCTTCTATACTACTATCATTTATTGTAACTGCTGCTACAAATAATATCTTTATGTTACATCACCAAAAACTTGTACAAGAACAAACTTATTCGACCTTTAAAAGAGCCAGTATTCAGAAGAAGAAAAGAACATATATACAGACAGACACACTGCTAGTATGGGAGATGGTGATTACTAACTACGCTTAAGAAGGGTTTTATATCTTGGAACAGGTGAAAAGATAACTCTACTTGCGAGACGGTTTTAGATCGAGTAAAGTCCTCAGAGACTCGGGGTCGCTGACTGGAGCACTACATGTGAAGTTCTGACAAACAAAAGCAACCACCTTGTCCGCTGTTGGACTACCCTTAGCCATCTGGGCGATGTTTTCATTATTCCTTTCCCAGAATTCTACGTCTTCCTTGTTGGTCAGATCCACATGAATTACCTGAAAGAATAAAAAAATCACAGTTCATATGAGAATTGCGACTTAACAAACGCATTTGTGTACCGCTTTCTCATATTTCAGAGACATTTTCGTTATATTGCATTTTAGATAGTTCCATGATGTCTTACACAAAAGGAAAAGAACCCTTGTTTGATATGATATGTCTGTATCACTAACCGGCTTACAAAATACGACGATTTGAGGAAACCAGTTGCTAATAAGACCATCTTACCATCATGAATATGTTAAATGGGTAAGAAAGTAGGCATCCACAACTTACTGTTTTGTTCGGAAAGTAAGACGCATGACTAGCAGATATCATATTCTGGAACTCCAGAGAAGGTTCAGGCCCAACAAGGACAACTTGCTTCCTGGAAGGAACACTGAGCATATCTGCTGCACAACACATCAAAGGAACAGCCATAGCCATGTCTTTCAATCTTTTCTCAAAAACTGCCTGTAAAAATCAATCCGATTTCCACAAAACTCATCAGTAAAATCCACCAAACCTAATTTAGCACAATATAAATTGAAAACTCAGGTACGAAAGAACAAACCAGAACATGCTCAGCATTTTGCCGGTATTTCTCGGACTTGCTACTGGCAACCATGGATGATAGTCTCACAAGATTTATTGTCGATACAGAATTCCCAGAAGGCTCTGCACCATCATGATCTTCTTTCACACGGAGAAGCACAGAAGAATCTTCCGCAGTGGTGTTAAAATAACCTCCTCCCTCGTGATCAAGAAACAACTCGTCCTGACACCACAAATTTGCATAGAAGTGTCAAACAATCACAAATAACAGATGGTAGTACAGGTACAGAGAAAGAAAAATGACATGTCACTAGCCTGGATATCTTGTAGTTCAACGGCCCATGATAACCAGTTGGTCCCACCACCAAACTCATAGAGATCCAGCAGCCCTTGAATCAAGAAAGCATAGTCATCCAAAAACCCAGGGGCTTTTGATGGACCATTCCGAAAGCTATGTTGTAACCTTTTTGTTTGGTCATCATAGATATGCATTTTGATAAAAGAAGCGGCTTTTCTTGCAACTTCTAGATATTCCTCGGGCTATTCAAAGGTAAAAGCACATTTCATGATTAAAATGTACATATATAATACATACTAATGCACGATTCTAGTATATTCGGCCAGCAAAACAGATGAGGTTGGATAACTATTAATACCAACAAACAATGTGGTGAACCCACCACGTGGGTGAGCAAAACTAATCTTCCACACCAACTGCAAGTTGGAAAACAATCCATACAATTGTTCATGTAGTACAACAATATTTAAAGTACGGGATAAAACACTCTCGGAGCGGAAAAAGTTGCATAAGAAAGAGTTCAGGATGGTTACATTGCATCCCATGACAGGAAAACAGAATTGGGTACCCTCAGGCTCCCATATGAGAATCTTAGAAGCTCTTGCAAAAGAGGAAATCACAAGTCCATTCCATGAAACAATCACCTGGAAAAGAAGTATAACATCTGTTAGAAAAGTGCCCATAGGACACACTTCTAGAATTCCATTCTTGGAAAGCAATAAATACTTGTAAACATGAGTAGCTAAACCAGGTACCTTATCATCCAAGTGTGGGTGTGGCCTTCTTGATCTAACATCAAACAGCTTTTTTCGACAGGCTCCCAATACATCAAAGTACTCATTTTTGGACATATGAAACTTTGATGCCATTGCAGAAGCATCATCTCTCTCGATCAGAACATTAAAACCCTTAAATTCTTTGTGAGGGTCGCTCATTTTAGATAGGTCACAGTTCCCCGAAGGTTTTATATAATAATGCTCTTTGAACAGTTTTGCATATTCACCAATGATACTTTCAACCTTCGAGAGAAACAAAAGATAGATCAATGCCAGTATAACCACAAAAACACATTGTATCCGTACATAATGTCAAATCTTAATATTAGGAATAACTGCCAACCTCTTTACTCGTCCAGACATAGAAAGCTCCTTCTTTCTTTCTCGTGGCACCCTCAGATTCAGCACTATCTGCATCTTCAGCTGAATATATTTCGCCCTCTGGTCCAATCATATCTCTCCTCAAATAGTCGAGAATATCCCTAGCAACATTTGAGTAGAAGGAGTCCTTTGTAATAGTGAAGGCATCCAAATAGACATTAACAAGCTGCCCTTGATCATACAACATTTTCTCAAAGTGTGGTACTGCAATAATTAGCACCGATTAAGAATTATAGTACCACTGAGACGACCAACTCTTCAAGAATGATTTTCTTATCTTGGCCATGAAAAAGTAAAGAATTCCCATATTTTCAAAGGATGGAATAGCAAAAATATTTGAACACTTTCTAACACTGAACAAATTGTTCATACGATTTAACTAATACTCACCATGCCAATAATCGTCCACACTATATCTGTGAAAACCACCTCCAACGTGATCATGAATGCCACCTTTTGCCATACTTTGCAAGGTAAAACACACCATTTCTAGATATTTCTTTGCTTCATTTAATTTCCCGGCCTCCTCCAGATTATTTGCCTGGGAAAGCATTAGCTGAATTTCGACAGGTCTTGGAAACTTCGGGGCAGATCCAAACCCTCCCAATTTCGAATCATATCTCTGACCTAACTGTACAGAGTTAGCAGTGATTTTCAGAAAATGAAATACAAACTAAACTTGAGAAATTTGCATAATTCTGAGATCTGGCATAGTTAGCATTGTGGTAGACACATTAGTGACGTGTACTGTGTTAAGTCCTTCAGCGAGGGGGTTATAAAATTAATCCAACAACTCAGATAACTAACTGACCACACAACAAAGCATCTGTTGGAGACTCAAAACAGTCAAATAAGGACAGGACAGGTCAGTTTTCAGTCTAAGGAGTTGCGTCGAAATATTAGATGAAGAAAGAAGAAAAACTTCGAAATAAAAATGCACCTGTTCAGCACAGAGATGCAATGCATTTTGAGCTACACCACTTGTTAACTTACTGGAGCTGGCACTTGAAGACAAAGCTTCTGACATCTGTTCTATTGCAAAAGCTCCACTATTAATCAGAACTTCCCTTTTAGATTCCCATGCCTCCTTTACTTTCCTATGGTCAATGATGCACTTAATGATCAATAGGTGAAAAAAAAAATGTACAAGGAAATCCAAAACATTGTAGACAACTAGAGGCAGCGACAACCCATCGAGGATTAGAAGATGTCGGTTCTACCTCATTGTCGGACCCACCAAATCACCATTACAAGAAAAAATGGAAAAACTAACATACAAGAGCAGATCACAAATCCATTAAACTAAAGGTATTTCTTATGCTCACCGAAGTAAAGTTTTAAATCCTGGTCGCCCAAAGTTGTCCTCTGGAGGGAAGTATGTTCCACCCATTAAAGGCTTCAGATCAGGTGAGAGAAAACAACTGAGTGGCCAACCACCACCACCATACAATGCTTGCACATACGTCATGTACACCTAAAGAGCAATAGAACAACAGAACCATAAGATTATCAAGACTATGAGCAATTGAAAGTTGCTACGGTACCTTATACTCCTTGAACGGCTGAATACTTATGAAACTAGGTCGATATGGAGTCAAAATAATCACACCTTATCAACATCAGGTCGTTCCTCACGATCCACCTACACATACCAACTATTAACACACATATATAAAACCAAAAGTTTCACTACAGAGATCAATACATAAAGTTTATCAAATATATGTTCCACTCACTTTGATACTAACAAACCAGTCATTTAGCAATTTAGCCACTTCTTCATCCTCAAATGACTCTACCTCCATCACATGACACCTTAACCAATGAAATCAAGAAAAACCCAAATCCCAAAATCAACTTCAAATTAACAGAAAACTGTCTTATAATTGTAAAATCCATGAAACAAGATAAACCACTTACCAATGACAAGTACTGTATCCAACTTCACATCAAAACCCACCAACACCCAAACAAATTAATCAAACTACATTTCTTCCGTAAAGTCAAAACAAATAAGAGAGATTAAAAAAATGCATACTTACTTGATAAGAAAATCGGGATATCTCTCTTCTTAGCTTCTTCAAATGCTTCTTCACCCCATGGATACCAATTAACCTAAAAATAGAGACACCTATATCAAAATACAAACCTCTCCAGACTTGAATTACACATAAACAAGTTAAAATTCAAATGAAAATTAAGAAGTTACCGGGTTGTGAGCATGTTGAAGAAGATAAGGACTATGTTCTAAAGCAAGCCGGTTAGTATGAGATTGAGCTGGTGGTGATATGGTTTGTTTATCAGCCATTGATAAAACTCTATATGAGTGGACTGCTCTCGCAAAGGAAGGTTTTATCAAAACGGGTTTTTTGTTAATGGATAATAGTTTATGTTGATGATGAGAAAAGAAGTAACGTTGAAGACAAGTAGTTGTGAGAAGGTTTCTGAAGAGCATAGAAGAAGAAGAAGAAGAAGAAGAAGAGAGAGAAAGTTGTGAAGAAAAAAATGTCATTTCTTTTTTTGGCAGAGAGGGAGTAAAAGAACTACAAGTTCTGAAGATGAGTCATCATCTCCTGTGTAGGAAGATGGTCGAGGAGAGAGACAATTGTGGAAGGGATTAATAGACACATCATCGATACAGTTTGTGTGGCGACTTTTTGCCTTTGAAGCATAAAATAGGATTTGGACCAAATCTTCCCTAAACAAAACGGATGTTTTAAAAACTGTGTTGGTTGTTGAATCTGATCGGTGGTGTAATTCCTTTCTAGTCTTTAGTCAAGTAAAGTTTGTTAGCATTTTGTGTTGTGCGCAACGAATCTCAAGGTGATCTTGTTTGCGTTACGCTACGTTGAACTAATTGTAATCTATATTATGATTTGATTATGTTATTGTTTAAGCTCTGATTTTATGTTTGTATTGAACTTAAACCTAATTATATATATAATTTTAATTTTATTTTTTTTCCTGATGTGGTTAAAAGTTGAACAAAAACTAAATTCTAGAGTTTTTAGTCCGTCTAGAATAGATTTAGATCAATAGAAAATTAGGGGACAAAATTTACAACAATAGAAAACGTTTTTATCTACTTTCTCATTAAAAATAGATTAATTGAAGATTATTAGAGAAAATTTAGACCAATAAAAAATCAGTGGTATTTGTCCTCTGGCTGGCATATAAACTTTTATTTGTAAACCCAAAATTTATGTTTTCTCCTTCCATCGCCTCCTTTGTTTCATTATCCAGGTGAAAAAGTATGAGTTTTTTTGGATCGATTTATTGCTAGGATTTAGGTCAAACAGTGTTATACCCAATCAAGTTTTAAATTTGATTCGAATAAACAACTGAATATATGAGCACGTGAAATAAGGTTTAAATCTTCATGAAATTTTCTATCAATAAGGTACACAAGTTTTAAATCTTCGTCAAATTCTTCGATCAATATGGTCAAGAACAAGAGATGCATGTTGTTATTTCTTATTGGCAACCTCTTTTTATTCTTTGATACTATAAGTGTATTTTTGATTATGATTTTGTATTTTGGTTTTATGGGTTTTTTTCTTAGATTTATCTAAAAGATCATTGATCTCCCAAACCCTATTCACAATTGGTATAAGCCTATCTCTATTCTTCTTATCTCCTCTCTTTTCAGAACCATAATCTAATTAATTAACTCTTTTGTGTTGTTTGTTGTATAGATTAGTGTTGAGTCACAGTTGGGTTTATCTAGATTAGTGTTTCTGGTAGGGATTAGTGTTGATAAAAAAAATTAATATTTTGCGGTTTCTATTCTAGGTTTTTTTTCTCCCTGATCTAATTAATTTTGATTATAGATGGGTTCTAATTTATTTTTTGTTGTTGTTGCAGAGTTGTGTATGCTTGGAATTACTATTGGTGCAACACAAGGTGCTGAGCTAAGTAATTGTCAAGACCAGCAAGAACGAGGGGAGGTAAACAACTGTACATTTACCTGATTGTAAAATTTTACTTACTATGAGCTTTTGTAGTTTGATATTTCTTCAAATAGTGGGAGTCGCTCTATCTACAATCATTAAGCAGTTGTGATATCATGTAATGTGACAATCAGTAATTTAGAGTACAACTCCTTTGGTTACGGACCTTATGGGGCATTCTTGAGAATTTATGCAAGTAGTTAGACATAACAATATATAAATGTATAATTGATTAGTCACTTTGTCCTGCAGCTATATAGTTTGCCCTGTCCAGGTAAACGGAACTTGAACTTCTATGTGGTGATGCTCGAAAGCTATGTGCTACGGCTTCTATGTATACAAAAGGTATGATCCTGTTGTTATCTGATTTGTCTGAGATATGGGATTTGTTGGATATCAATTGATGAAATGAACTGATCGGTACTTATGTTGTTACCTTATTTCAAGTGGAAATCTCTTTGGCCTTTTCATACAGATCTCTCTATTTTATTTCTTTTTTCCGTCATTCATCAAGGTTATATATACGTGTGCTAAGTTAGGCATACAAGTATTGGGTGGAAAAGGATAAATATTAACATGGAGAAGAAAGTAATACTGGTGGACGTGGAGCAAGCAACACTGTTAGGTAATTGTACTTGAGAACATTCTACTCTCTGTTGGATTTCTTTTTAGAACTTTTCTGATTATTTTGACGGGGGTTTTGGTGGATTTGTTTCTTGAGTTACAGTAGTTTGCATTGATTCTTATTATTCTTTTAATTTGTCTTTCAAATTAGATACCTGCAAGAAATTGCTTCTGATGTTTACTTCATAATGGTTGTGTTACAACGACACGGACACGGTATCGGTATCTTGTGTCCGATACGTTACATTGATACGACAACGTCAAAAATTAGAAAATGGGGATACGGCGTAGGCAAAATAGACAAGTAGTTTATCATAGATATCTTCACCTCCAACTTTTCTTTTCCTACTCATTTTCTAAGGAAGATGAAAACTTGATTGGGGATTTAGATAATATATTTTGTTGAAGCCAAAAAACAGTAACTGAGAGGAGAAGAAAAACAGAGAGAAAGAAGAGAAGAGTAGATAGATAAAGATATTATATATTTTTAAGTTCTAATAGCTACTGGAGGAAGCCAGAGGAGTAGATAGATAAAGATATTAGTATATCTTTTTAAGTTCTAGTAGCTTCTCAAGGAAACCATGTATAAATATCTTATGATATATTGTATAAATAGGTATAAATATATTTTATTAGGATTCTCGGGAATATAGTTGTGCCCTACGTATCAGACACGCGTATCCGTGTCCATACGTATCTACATGGCTCAAAAAAAAAATTGTCATGTCGTTGTAACACATCATAATGGATGATAGCTTGCTTTGAGTCGACTGCGTGATATAAATGCCTGGATATAACCTCGACCGTGTTGGGATACTGGAATGCTTTGTCAGGTATTATACCTTGCGACTCATGAAGTTGGAATCTCTACTACAGAAATTGGCTTCATTTCCTGAATGAACGAAAATGATGCTTAGCTAACTAATTAAGTAAAACTTTATTTTGCAGAGGACAATAATAAGGCTTAGGAACATCAGTATTGATCAAGGGCTGTGCAAGAAATGGTTGTGAATTAGTAGGCATGGATTTAAGTCTGCTATGGTGCTTTCAAAAAATCGCATGTATGTGTTGCAGGGTAGGTTTGCACTGACTTTGATTTATATCTGAAGAAGAACATTTGTTGCACTTAAAGATTACCAATAGATGGAAACAAAATAATGAAGGTAATTGGTTTCATGAACATATGCTAACTAGCTCAACATATTGGTTTAGAATTTGCTTAATAGAAGTTTGCTTTTGTAGGGGCATTCTTGTAATCAGTGAATCATAATGGTGGGGCCAAAACAGCTTCCTCGAAAGCTATCAATGCAGTCATCTTTCGTTAGTATTGAGGGTATTTCACAGAGAGATCAAGACCACTATGCCAATGTTAATATGAAATGCAAAAACAGCTTCCGTGAAAGCAGCGAGTGGCATGCACTTCTCTCTTTTCCCTCTATGTACTTAAAACGTTTCTCTTTCTGTGTTTTTTCTGGTTTTAATGGCGTGAAGTGAGATGTCCACATTTATACAGTAGAATTACCTTTTGTTTTTTGTTTCTTTATATCTAAAAGTATTAACCCATTTCTTCATTTGCAAATTTCAACCAACAACTCCATAATTCTTCCCAGAAAATAAAACCCACTCCAAATTTCAGTCCCTAAAAAGATCAAAAGATAATCTATTCAAGTTTTTCTGTTTAGTTTACCACTTTTTTCAAATGGGTATTTGATTTTCGACATGGGTTTTTAAGTTATGACAATGGGTTTTTTTCAATTGTTTTTTTTTTGTTTCAGTGAAAAATAAAGGACAATAAATATATTGATAGTTTGTTTGATGACTTTGTTTCTCATGCACCACCATCTAAAAATCTTCAGATACATCAACAGACATGTCATCATCGGCAATTGTTTTGTAATGTTTATAATCTGAAACAGACTACTCATAATAGGGGGGGGGGGTATGTTGTATGAGAACTGTAATTGTCCAGTTAGTGGAATCTCTTTACATTCTGGTGGTGAGGGTTCTTCATCAAGTTCTCTTTCTGGAGATTTACATAAGACTAACTAATAATACCCATTACTTGAATGCAAATGAGTTTGGTGAACAAACTGAACCTGCTTTTTCTTATGATACCTTAGATCTATCAAAAATGTATATTAAAATTGAAAGGGAAAAATTCCATTATTGGTAATGGTCATATTAAGAACAATGATCTATATGGAGATGATTATTTGACATTATTTGACGATGACCCTGATTATGGCTTCTTTTATCCAAATGAGAGAGTGTCGACAGATTTATTTTCTATGGAACATCAGAGAAGAGTAGCTGTTTTTATGTTGATAGCTTTTGCGGAAGCTGTTTTTTCCCCATCGTTATGATTCACTTTCGTATGAAACTCTGTCTTATCAATGTTTACATATATGCATGTATAAATATTTTCTTTTTTGAGTTAAGATATATGCATGTATAAATATTTTCTTTTTTGAGTTAAGGTATAGATCTTAAAATAGACTTGATGATATCTCTGTAATCTACTCTAATGGGTTGATATTGACAGAGTGTAGAAGTATAATACTAGTTTGACAACGTTCCAATAATATTAGTAATACTTTAACTTGGGATAACCAATCTAAGCCCGTGCAAAGCGCGGGCGTGCCATTAGTGCTAGATAAGGTTAAAGCTAGCATGGCATGTCTCCCGAGTGTCTAATGTAGCCATGAGGTGTCCTCTAACTCATGATGGAAAGGTTGAAGTGACATGTGGCAAGCATTATTAGGAATCACTTCTTTCCTCATAATTGTTTTATAGGACAATCTGTTTTATCTATCCATCATCAAGTAATGTAAGGAAATAGAAGTTGATAATAAGTCATGAAAGGTTAAGTGTCTTGTGTTTTCTATTTCCTTGTACACAATCTGTTTTTGGCATGAATCATATATAGTATTCTTGTTATATATGGTGTTGTTTTTATATGTTGTTGAGCATGTTAATACTAGGTTCAAGTCTGTTTTCATCTTAATGTTATGTTACTATAATGTTTAGGTCTTAATTGTGGCGTTTATAGAGCTGAAACTCCAACAAAGTTAACCAAACTACAGTTCTGAAAACCATGTTTTTCTAGTTCTTTGTTGAATGAGATCGGAGAAAGAGAGAAGGAAATAAGAAAAAATGGTATTCATTTATTTACTTCAACCTCGTCCTTTCTCAAATCAATGTGAAATCATTTAGAGCATAAAATTTCTTATAGTAGTTCGAGTATCATCTTCAAAATCTGAGAAAAGATCTTAAAAATTTTGGTTAAGTAGTCCAAATAATTTCATATTATATGAGAAAATAGAAATCGGCGATGCTCCAATTTACAAGGTATGATGGTTTTAAGCAGTTTGTTTCTGATTTGCATTGTTATGAACAGTCATGAACAAATTTGTAGCCTAGCTAAATTTGAGCGAATGCACTTCTTGAGAAATGGTTATTTGGGGAATAGTTTGTAGATTGTTAGTATCTTTCTAATGTTTTGGAATTTTGAAGAAACATAAGCAATACTTCCATTATGTTATTTTTTATTATTTGACAAGTATGTAGTTCAGTTGTTTGATAGTTTACTTCTGAGAAATGCTAACTACACCACTAAGTTGAAAAATTGAGCATCTGTTGGTGGTAGGAAAATTGTAGTAAAGCTTGCCAAGTATCGTGCGCCTTTTAGGAAACGGTGGTTGAAGACCAATCAGTTTCACCTTCTTATATTGTTAGTTTGCTAACTTATTCATACATTGACAAGAAAAATATTTGGATTTTTCTCCCACTCTTAGTGTTTATATTGTCTCGTAGTTAATGCAGATGACTCCAAGAAACAAGATGACAAGGGAACCAATAAAGATATTCTTCTTGTTACTACCAAAAGGGAATCATCAGAAAAACAGAAGTAATTATTTGCTTTCCAAGCCTCTACTGTTTTATTAAATGGGAGATACTCTAATCGTAAAATGATTTACTTATGCTTCAGAGGCATTGAGATAGTCATCCAGTTATCTGGCGCTACTTTGTCGATACAAAAAATAGTCAAATATAATTTTTTGGCTTTTTATTGGTGTTTACCAGTTTTCTAAATGGTAAAAGCCTAGAGTTTCTATTAACACTTTAGGGTTTAAGTTTGTAACCAGTTAGACTTCGTTAACCATGTCATCCTACAAACTGAGCTAGACATGATGTTGAACCAGTGGTGTGACTAATGTCAATATATGCATTTTTGGTTTGTGGATATCCAATCCAAGATTAAGTACTTATCATGCTACTCCTCGTGCTTCCTTTTCTGTTATGAAGGCTAGATAGAACAATTATATTTGGCGGACTTACTAATACTGATATTGCTGAGGAATTTATTTTTCTTTCCAAAGAGGTTGGTATTGTGTGTTCTCTAATATATCATCTTCCAAAACAAAAGCTTGAACATCATAGTGAGTATTCATTATCCCATAGCTTACTCATTTTGTTGTATGTTTCTAAAATAGGTTCATTGTCATGTGGTTAATTAAGTAAAATAAGTTATAAACAGTTATGCACAATACACCACATTTTGTATAAATCTATTTGAATTTAAACCTACTGGAAACATAGCTAGAAAAGGGCTTGTCACGAATTTCACATTATTGTTTAACATTATTTTAAGTTGTATGTATGTATGTATGTATGTATGTTTGTCTTATGATACAGTGCTCGCTTGCGATGGATCTTTGTGATGTTTTGCAGACACACTCCTCTATTTGAAACTTTACATGTTTAGATCAAGAGGAATATGCACAAATGTGTTCCAGGCACTCTATCATATTAGTGCAGATGGATAAGTTTTTGCACGCTGGAAAGGTGCAGGTCCAAATGTTGTGAGAGACTGAGAGTTATGGCGTTGAATATGGGCATACTTGTTTCTTATGACCAAATTGTCGAGTTTTGCAAGGATACCCTTGGTTTTGGTGAACTTAGTGCAATTATTTGTAAGATACCCCAGATCTTGTTTATTTTGGTTAAGAATTTTGAAATGGATCTTATCTAAATTATATACGGCCGAGTAGGAAAGCCTCTAACCGAGCTCTCTGTTAAAAAAATAACATTTCTAAATAGATCAATTTTATTCCTTTATTTTTTCCATACTCATAGATTCTAGTACATATACAATTGCAGGTCAATTTGTTTTGAGATAATCTCTATTCTATTACAGACAGTTAAGTAACCAACTAGCCACTGTGAATATCTTACATTTAAAAGGAGTTTGTTTGAATATATTATATAGTTTGGATCCACAATATCATATCCAGTTTATACGAGCAATACTAGTTATGATAGTAAACGAACTCAACTTAAATACATTTTTAATAAACGTTATAATACTTGCTCAATACATGAAATCAGATAAGTTAACCATGATAAATTGTTTAGTATTGTAGTTATATATATGTATCTTACTTCTACAATATATTCTATTGGTATGGAAATTTTTGATGTTTTCTTTGGGAATTTGGATACTTAATTTAGGTTTGGATTTGAAGTTAAATATTTGCGCTATCTTGCAGGAGCAAGTGTTGTTTCTGAATTCTTTGTTGTTGTTTGCAGTTTACCCTTTGACTATGTTAAAACCCAAATAAAGAAAATGCAACATGATGCTTACAGAAAATTGCCTTACACTGGATTTGTATATTACTTCTTTCGTGGAATTAGCCATTCCATTTCTTTTAGAAAGAAATTATGTTCTAGTAAGCAAATATGACATGGTTACAAGGGCATATTCATCGCGTATAGGCTTTAAGGGCATCATGTCATAACCGTCGAGGTTAAGTAGGGGCCTAAAAAATTTTATTCTTTTCAAGTGATAGAGCTTTCCTATGAGGTTCGTCCAGTTTTTTTTAGTTATTTTACATATTTTAAGTTCCTTAGTACTGCAAAAAAAATTTTATTAGATATGAGTTTATGATACTTCTAGTTTGTTCTCATTATGATTCATTCTTTGTTGTGGCTCTAGCTAGTTTTATATTAAATAGTAACTTGTACCTTGAATGGTTGACTTCATGTTTTCATGTTTCTGCGATGCTTATAATTGTTATAACATTATTGTTCGTAATGTTCTGTTGTAGATTTGAGAGTATATTGGCTTTTTTAGTGGTCCATAATTCAAACAAGTAAGTACCTTATTTTTAAATTTTGATAGCCAGTATGGTTGTTGTTCCGTATTGGACCTGTAGTCTTTTTCACCCTTTTATTATCTATTGTTATTCATTTATGAAAACAATAAGTTCTGTATGCAACATTTGTTGTCACTATAAAGAATGTAAACAAGTTTCATTAACTCATATTGGTTACGATATTTTATATTTAAAACTCAAATATTTGACATATTCCACATTTTCCTAAAACAGTCCAAGGCAACAACTCTAACACTAGATGATTATGGATCAATTGTTACAGCTGCAATGAATGCTTTATCATTGCTATCAACAATTGTTTTTAAGGCTCAATTCAAAGGTATAATCTCTCATCATATTGTTCTCTGGTGATTTATCAAGTATGGGTTTAGTTATAATACGTCGGGACATTATTTTCTGAAATGTAGCTACAAGATATTCAAATGGGTGCAAGTACCTTTTACTAGATATTCAGTGATAATGCTAGCATGTGCAAGATAGAACTGATTTTATTTTTTCCTTAATGATAAGTCGGATGTTTTTCATTGTCATTCTAATATAGCGTCTATAGAAGGTTCACATTTTAGTTAAACTTTGTGACATTGATTGGACTTGACTTTTAAGATAATCGAATTGTCTGAACTTCACTTTCTTCACCTTTATTTATATCTTGCAGTATTTACAATGTGAATTAGAGAATCTTAACTTGTTGTTTATGGGTAAAAGGGGAAAACATGATGGAGTAGATTTATATAAGTCAGAGCAATTCGTTCTAAATGCCAAACATTTGTACTGTATAAGTATTTTTAAGATTCAAGATATAAAATTTTCCTAAACCAAGGAATGATCGTACGAATTTCGTTTCGGTCACAAAGGAAGAGAAGGGTTAATCTGTAGGTAGGGAAGCAAAGAAGGTATTGAGATCAATGAAGTTGAATGTCAATAGAATGTGTTGAACTGCTATGAAGACAAAAATTAAAAGTCTGAGTTTTCTGAGAATAATCTAAGATGATAGATCTGTGATCATATATCCTTGTTGTCTTATTTGTTAATAGGTAGTGGAAGTTCCCACATTGATCTCATAAGTGGTGACAGTTGCAGAGAAGTGGAACAGTAGAGAATTGAAAATCATGGTGAAAAACAGTTTTGTCATGCTAGCGGGACTTGACAGTTGTACGGCCATTGTTTTACTCATCCCTTCAATTATCGACACGAGTTATGTACTTTCTTTGTATTGCTACACCACATGTGATGTAGGTCGCCAGACCAAAACCCTAGTGAATACCCCCGACGTGACATATTTGATGTCTTGAGCATGGTTAAATCTATTTTATAGACGTGTATTTATTTGGAAAGTTGTTGAACTATCTAGACTATTGGTCTTAGCATATTGACGAGTCTAGCATGCTGACTCATTGGTGGATGAAGCATAAGGTGTATTCTAAGACAAGCGGTGATGCTTAATATAGCATAGACGTAGAGTCTAAATAGTTTTGACAATTGTAGTTGTGGCATATCATTGTGTTAGCTGGGGCAACAATGATGTTCAGGTGATCTTGTTAGACAAGTGGTGATGCTTAATATAGCATAGACGTAGAGTATGAATAGTTTTGACAATAGTAGTTGTGGCATATCATTGTGTCAGCTGAGGCAACAATGATGTTCAGGTGATCTTGTTGGATTGATAAGCACAGATCTAATGAGATTGCTAGATTGATCAAAGAACGATACTTGTATATATATATATATATATGTATATTTTACAATGACATGTCAAGCGAACTCATATGAGCATCAATTCGTATGAGTATCAACTCGTATGAGTGATCAATCTCGTGTGAGTACCAACTCGTGTAACTAGTATTATCAATTGCTGAAACTATTTTAATTCTTGGTAACATGACCAATTAAAATATTAGTAGCGATGCCAATTGATAGCCATACCAATTGGTAGCAGGACCAATTAAATTATGCTCCTTAATTGATTAAACAATAAAACCCTAATATGGAAGATAAACCAAATGGCAGATGAGGGACTAGTGGAGAGAGGGACCGACCAATTGGTAAGAGAGAGGACCGACCAAAATTGATATAAGGGACCGACCAAATTTGGTGTAGAGGGGCCGACCAATTGGTGGTAACATGAGTTTGGTAGAGCACGAGTTGATGGTTTTGGGACCATGCTTCACATATCATATGGTTTATCTAGCAATATTTTTGATATATTTGGTAATAATATTTAGGAGAAATAATTTTGATGTAAAGACCAACCGATATGAAAATAATTATTTTTTTATCGGCAAAGAAAAGCTTTAAATGATCAAAAAAAAGGGGTAGAAGAGGCTTATACCACTCTAAACCATACAAGGAAAAGAAAATTAAAAATAAAAGCTAAAGGATTACCAACAACCTTAGCTAAGCAGAATCAAAAAAGATATTTTTCCAATTTCTCATGACCTCAGCATGGTCAACAGACTCAAAACTCTTATCGACCAAAGACCAACAATTAAAAGAATAGATTGCCTTCTTCACTACAGCCACTTCATTATTTACTTTGTTAGGAAAAATTCTTGCATTCATTTCAATCCAAATGCTCCAAATTATGCAAACATGAATACGATTCCAAACCATCGAAATAGAAGAAGAAGATTGTGTCAATTGTCAAGCTTGAATAGTCGTAGCAACATCAGATGGCATTGAAAAAACCCAACTAAGCTTCTCCTGAAACGTTATCAAAATCTTTTTTGCAAACGAACAATGAAGAAAAATATGATTAGTAGTTTCATGCTCATAAAAAAAAAACACAGGTTGCTGGAACATCCATACCTCTCCTCCGAAGCATGTCTCTAGTAGGTAACTTACCATGAGAAATGGTCTAAAGAAAAAAACAATCTTTGGAGGTAGTTTTTGCTTCCAAATAAAAGTAAAAATGGCATCAGGTCTTACCTCACTTTCATCAGCAATAAGACTATCATACGTAGTCTCGAGAAAAAAAATATTTGAAGTAGTTAGAGGCCATTGAATGGCATATTTGTAGTGTACGAAACAAAGACCAAATCTGAATTTAGAAGCGTCAGTTCATTTCTAGCAGTAATACTTAATCTTCTATGAACATATAACTTCCAAACAATTCATTGTTAACTAAAGTTCCCAGCTCCGCCACCTTCATGCTTTTAGATCTAGCAACAACATATAAGTTTGGAAAACGGTGCATAATAGGATCTTCATAAAGCCAACTATCCTCCCAAAACCTTGCAAGTAACCCATTATTCACTTTAAATATGACATGCTTCATAAAAAAATTATTGCACTTCATAATTGCCCTCCAAACTGGTTTGACATAAGTACACTTTGGAATTTTAGCAATCCAACTAACCTCATTAGAACCATACTTTTCATCAATAACTTCTTTGTAAAGAACTTCATCCTCAACAACATATCTCCAAGACCGTTTGCTAAGCAAAGCCTGATTCATTTTCCTAAGATTTTTTATCCCCAAACCACCAAATTTCTTCTTTTTAGCAACGCATTCTATTTCACCAAATGAAATTTCTTTCTCCTAAAATTATCATCCCAAAGAAAATCCCTCATAATTTTTTCTAACATCTTACAAACTGAAACGGGCATCTTATAAAGATACATATAATAAACAGGAAGACTAGCAAGAATACAATTAATAAGTGTAATCTTACCAGCTCTCTTGATGAGAGGCTTTCTTCAACCTGGAAGTCTAGTATTAAACTTATCCACCACTTTATCCCACTTGGAAACACCACCACATTTGTCTCCCAAAGGAAGACCCAAATATATAGTAGGTAAAGTACTCGTAAAACATCCCAAAAGTGAAAAAAAATTTGAAAGATCTCCTTCGTAACCAACACCATAAATCTAAATTTTTGCAAAATTAATCTTGAGGCTGGTAAGAAGATCAAAAGAAAGAAGAATAAGCCTAAGATTTGTAATTGATCAATGTCAGCATCAAGAAAAACAAGAGTATCATCCGCAAATTGCAAATGACTAATGAGTGTGCCGGTGCTACTAACCTGAAAATCAGAAATAATACCTTGTTGTTGAGCTTGTTTAATCATAAAAGAGAGAGCTTCACCAACTAAAAGAAAGAGGAAAGGATAAAGAGGATCTCCTTGACTAATCCCTTTACAACTTGTGAAGAAACCGGAAGCACTACCATTAATCAAAACAGAGAATTTAACAAACTCTACACAACATCTAACCCAACTTCTCCAATTTTCACGAAAACCCATCATCTAAAAAATCCCAATTGACATGGTCAAAAGCTTTTTCAAAATCAACCTTACAAAGAAGACTAGGCTTTCCATTTCTCAATCTGGAATCAATCAACGCATTAGCCACCAAAACCCTATCTAAAATTTGTTTATTCTTAATGAAAGCCGACTGATGTTGAGAAATAATAGTTGGTAAAATAGTTTTGAATCTTTCAGCAAGCAATTTAGACACAATTTTGTATGCACCATGAATCAAACTGATATGCCTCAAGTCTTTTATATCTTCTATTGTCTCCTTCTTTGGAATCAAAGCAATAAAGGTATTCTTCAATCTCCAATCCAGAAAACCTTTATTCTGCAAGTCGTTTATCATATTAAGAAAACCGAATTTGATTATATCCCAACATAAAAGATAAAAATTCACATGAAAACCATCATGCCCAGGAGCCTTGTTTTGGCTTAAAAGCTTAATATCAGCAATGTATTCGCTCTCATCAAAATATCTCTCCAACCAATGCTTCACTTCTTCATAAATAGAGTTAATATGCATACCTTCCATAGAAACCATTATTTGTTGCTGATTTTGGAAAATATTCTGAAAGAAAGAAACAATCCCACCTCTAATCTCGTCCTCATCTGAAGTCAAAACACCTTGCACCTTAATTGCGCCAATGTAGATTCTTCTTCTATTATCATTAGCCAACCTATGAACATATTTGGTTTATTCTCACTGTTTCTAATATCATTTACCCGAGCTCTACTTCTCCATTTTTCTGCCCTCAAAATAGTTAATCTGCAATATTCTTGCCTAGTCGCCACTCTAGCATTCTATTGAGAATCATACAAGCGAATGTTGATGTTTTCTTCCATAAGTTCTTCCAATTTTCTGTCCAGCTCACCATATTCTTCCTTACTCCACGCTCCTAATTTTTCAGGCTCTCCAAGAACGTTGAAAATTCGTCCGAGAGTCGCCCCACCAACTGGAACACTTAGAGCAGCTCCCGTGTCAATAACCTTCATTCCTCTCTTCAGACCATCTGTAGCACTCATAGATACAACTCTCACTCGATTATTTCCTAATAATTGTTGTACCTCACAAGTAACATTAATTATCTCGTCTTCAGGATTTAGCAGCTGAAGTTTTTTGCACAAAATGAAACTAATGTTACCTGAAACAGATAAAGAATCGCACAATTCTTTGATTAGAGATAAAAAATTAGGATGAGAAAACCAGTAATACTCACAGCGGAATGGAGATGGACCATGCTTCACCCCTTCACAAATCAAGGCTATTGGACTATGATCAGAGATGGGTCTAGAAAGGGCTTGCTGAATCACATTAGGATAAACACACTCTCAAGGTATAGAAACCATTTATTTATCGATTCTACTTCGAATACTTTGTACTTGATTATTAGTCCAAGTAAGAGTAGCACCAACCAAAGGAAGATTAATCAAATGATGTCTTGAAATAAATCTATTAAATTTCCTCATCTCAACAGAATCCTCACCACCTGATGATCTCTCATGAGTATAACGGATCTCATTAAAATCAACCCCAATCACCCAAGTATTTTTCCAAAGACTTCTTACTTCCTCAATCTCCCTCCAAAATGACTTCACCTCATCGGTCTTAGATGCACAGGGAGCATAAACCCCAGTGAACATATATTAAAAAAAGAATTGGAAATATTTTTAAACAAGATGGTAATAGAATGAGGTCCCATAAGATGATCAAGAACTTCAACTTTAGAAGAGTCCCACATGCAATGAATAACACCCGAAAATCCTTGAGATGGAGAGTCAAGCGCCACTTAACAAACTTATTTCCCCAACATTGATAAACAAAAAGATCCCAAAACATTGTTGAATTTTAGTCTGTTAGAGAAGTAAAATAATATGCCTCCAATCATGCACTTTTTTCTTAACAATATCTCTTGTATTGATATCATTTAAACCCATTATATTCCAGTAAATAACTTTAAAATCCATTTAAAAACTTTATCCCTAAAGAGCAAACAAACAAAACATGAACCACTTAATGCATGTTAGCAAACTCCTTATCAAAGTTCCTCAAATGAGATTTTATAGAATCCATCATTGCATCATTGATATCATCCTGAGTCCCCTTGTAATTGAAACCACGTTTTGGACCCAAAGCCATCATTTGAGTAAGAAAAGAGTGAAATTGTTCTCTAAGATCAGGTTGAACTCTATTCTTAAGTATACTTAATTTTTTTAGAATTTTGATGAAAAAATTTAAAATTATTAATTATAGGTTCGTCCGAAAAATCCTCATTATTAAAATAACATGGAACAACCTTCCCAACATCAATTTTGCTCAAATACGATATTTAAACAACATTTTCCAAGTATTCATTAACCTCATCTTCATTCTGAAATAAATGCACATCCACTATAGAAGTAGAAGTTGCATTATCTATTGGATCCAAAGAAGAAAAATCCATACCCATATTCGAATTCAACTCAGTATCTGAATTTGAAGAAGAACCCATATCCATATTTTTCTTACCATTGTCATTAATTTCATAAGTTAAATTTTGGACTGAAATTAATTGCTTGTTATTTCCAACTTACTCAAATTTCCTAAATAAATCTCTACGCCTAGAATCAAGGGGTCTTAAACGTTGCTGAGATAAATCAGGAAATCTGTTAAGAAAGGTAACATTTTTTCTAATATTTTCCTTGTTTAAACTTGAATATATGGGGTGGACATGATATTCTTGGTAATTGATGATATATTCTTACTAAGTTTAGGAATTCTAATCTTTTGGAAAGATTTATCAAGATTTCCGTTTGAAAAAATCAAAGGCTTAACTAAAACAGGAAAAGATAAACCCTTGAAATAGTAAATAAAAGAAGCAATAACTTGATTAAAATTCTTAACTTTAATACGAAAACCTGAAGCATCTTCTCAATTTAAAGTTGTTTTACGGACTTCCAAGAAACCTCCAAAAATTGCGCCAAAACTGCTAAAGAAATCATTGCCCCAAATATTGAAAGGTACCCAACAAACTTCTATCCAAGACCCTTCACTAATGAAGCCAGATAATGGACCTGCATTAATCATGCAAAACCAAGGTGCTAACCGAATTGACATATCCTCAAACTCCCAAAAAACCCTAGCCAACATGGAATTTTTATCTTGGATTGTTTAAAAAAAAAAAAAAATCTTATCTTCTAAAGGGAAAATGTTAAAAAACATCCTTCAAATTGAATCTTTGTGCAATATCCTTACCAATAATCTCCTATGAATTGACCACCTTTGATATTTCAATGATCAAAGCTTGATCCCAATTTAATGAACCAAATGTACTGAATTATTCTCGTCAACTGAATTAACAAAAACTTCATTCATCTTGGATGATTGAATCTGGACTTTAGAAAACTTTAAACTCTTAATGACTTCCTTTGAGATTGCTGATATGAACTTTGAAAATCCATTGATAAAACGCGACCATTTTATCTCACCAATCTCAGCAGGAAAACACATAGAAATTCTTTTGTTTGCTGTAGAGAAAGTTGCACGAAAAAATTCCCCATAACTATTAAGATTTCTTGAAAACAATATGTGTTCAACACCTCTATAAAAAGTCCAATACCACTGACCATAGAAATCATTTTTAGATTCCTTAATCAATTTGTTTTTCATCCAAACAATAGCTTCTCTACTGACCAAAACTTGTATAACATCTTTAGTATTCCTTGTTTTCCCTTCAATCAGTATGCCATTAGATTTTCTAGACAAAACAAAAGATTTATATTTACAATCAATTGAAATCTGATCGTCAACACAAACCTTACCTTTGTTTTTTGTTGCTTGAAACTAATTGCCATTCACCTTCAACATCAGAACTTGAAGAAAAATCACCCTTCTCTAATTGTTGAACGTGTTTATCACTAATAACTTCAACCCACATCTTAGAAACACCATTATCATTCTTCAAACCTTGTAAACCCTTTCTTCCTTGTTGATCCTTATCCAATAACCCATCCTTGAGTTGGTTTGATGATGATCTTCTCCCTAAATCCGCTGCAAGAAACCTAGACATTCTCTCTCTTTTCCTTGTAAAGACAAAAATTTAGGAAATATTAAAATAATAATATATAAATAATGGCGCCATCATTTAATATTGATTTGCCTAGCTATTTGGTCTTTGAAGCAAAAAGAATTTTACGATTTCGTAGAAAGAACAAAAGAGTTTTAACAAAAAGAAAAAACCGTAGGTAAATGATAAAATAATAATAAAATCTAATAAAATAAAAAATATAAGAGCGTGTATCGGCCAAGGTATGGCCGGCCGGCGGGCACCGGTCCCAGGACTCACGTTTTTAGTTTTTTATTATTTATTCCACCATCCACCTATTGCTCTTAAAACCTACATGCTCTTTAGAGCATATGCTTTGAAGACTATTATTGTTATGTAGACCCGTGGCATTTTTTTGAGGCCGCCAGGTGTTAGTACATATGCCTGAAATTCATATATAAGACCTTTTAACCAAAACGTTGTGGACTCTTCATACGATGTCCATTTTTGATGGTTAACCCCAATTCGGAATTCAAAAATCATTACATATCTCCTATATGGGAATGTTTTAGGTTTAGAGCTCGTTTTGGCTATCAAACGGAACAAACAACAACCTTCCGGGAATTTTTAGGCAAAATTCTGACATTTTTCAGCTTGTACTTGGCCTAGAGTTTAGGCAATATCTCTTAAAATGTTACTCAGAATGGACGTCCTTTTAGCATGTCGTAGTGGACATATAAGGGAATATATGTTGTTTAGAATGTTTTGCCCCATTCTCCACCTATTGGTACGTTTTTCCAAGATGATTATGATGGAACGCCAGAAATTAGAGTTTCGACCAAATATGTCCGTGTGCAACTTATTTTGAGCTTTCATACAGGTTTGTATGGACACTGTGATAAACCAATATTATTCGATTAAGGTTTGGATATTGATATAAAGTAATTCTAGGAATTCAACCTGGGAATATAGCACTAGAGAGGACTCAAGTTGCTTTATACTAGTAGGCAATCTATCTAGGAGCATTGATATTTATACATGAACAAAGATGTGTTCTAGATACTTATTATGTATAGTCAGAGATCATCTGGGAAGAAATTGCAGTCAGCGCAAGTAACATTTTGAGGACAATATTGCTCTATACTAGTGATTAATCCATCTAAGAGTTGTCCAATCATTATAAAGGAGTAAGCATTGAGTCGTATAGTACTAAAATTGTGTGTATATATATTCAGATACGAGGATGCATGTAACGAGAGTTATATATTTTAATTCTCTTGCAGAAAATAAAATATGAATTTAATGTTTCTGACACCAGACCGGGTCAACGGCATATATAAAATTATATTATTTATACGTTTTTACTGTCGGACAAAGGCGATTTTACTGTTTAGCCTTTGTCAAAATCCACTATCTACATTAAGTCCTCTCTACTTAACGAGGAACAGTAATATTACGTGGTAAGCACTAGGTGATGACAGTCTAATAATATAGGGCAGTTGCTTAGCGTTGCCTCCCGAATACACTTTTGACGCAGGCGTGGGCATATGTGATCACAACAGATGACCACATGATAAATCCATGTGACTTAGCTGAGAGTAGGCACAAGTAAATTCAATAACTTATTCGGAGAATCAATGTATAATCTCCAAATATTGAAGACCTTATATACACAACACTGTGTAGGCTAGTGTACACTATGTAGAACAATAGTAGATCCATGCAACTCAGTTGAGAATGGGCATGGATGAGCTCAATATTTCATTATTGATGAATAAACTTCAAGTATTGAAGATCTATATAGATACCGTGAATACAATAATGAATCAATATTACTCAATATGAGTCTTAATATTGATGTCTATACGAGTTCAAGGGATTCAGCTGCTGAATTATTGCACCTGGAATACGTTCGAGATGCTCTATACTAGTGGACAATCCATTTAGTAGGTTCAAGTTGAACTATATTAATAGACAATATATCTAGGAGCTTTGTTATTCAAGAACAAGGTCAGGGAAGAGAATGACACAAGAGTATGTTCTGAATATTTTGTACAGTCAAAGAACATTTGGGAGGAGTCGCATCAAGCAACCATGTCATTCTGAGGACAAAATCACTCTATACTAGGAGAAGGGATATCCATTCAAGAATAAGAATATGTTCTGGATGTATATTATGTATGGTCAGAGAACATCTGGAGATGAATCGTAGCACATACCAGTGGCATTCTGTGGAAAATATTGATCTATACTAGTGGTCAATCCATATAGGAGTTGTCCAATTAATGTAGATTCAATACAAATATTATATATAGAGAGAGACATGGATAGACACTTATCATGGCTTATTAACTTCATAAAATTCTTTGCAAAATAAAATATACTAAAATTCAATATATATTATGATACCCGGGTAAGAAACATATTCTTTTACGATTTTATCTTTAGCAAAAACCCACCATCTACATTAAGTCCCTGCTTAGAGAGGAACGGTTAATGTTGCGTAGTAAGCAGTTGATGGTGACATGATAGACGAAAATAAAATAACAAGACTCAGTTGTTATATATTACCAGAGATGTTGCAGTTGGCTTGAATTTCCTTAGCAGTCGTACTGGTGAAGCAGCTATCAACAATCAATCCGCAAGAATGAGGCATCACCAAATATGTCAGTAGAGTTCGTTCATAGGTATGACAACTTGTTAAAGATTTAACATCAGCTGGGTAAGATGGAAGCCCATGTGTGTGCGTGTAGAATGGAGAACTCATTTTCCTTCTCAAAGTACCAGTTTGGTATAAAATGAGTACTTGTCTTCCTTTACTTGTTATCACCAACAATAGTTGTGCTTCCCAGGTTCTCAGGTCAAGTTGGTCGGACACGAAAAAGGGGATCGACTGACCAAGTGAATGATGGAATAAAACATAACATATGTGAATGAATGATTGTTGTTGAATTCATAAAATTCAGATATAAGGGTCTTCATTGAAAACACTGTAAAATCTTCATATGATGTCCGTTTTCGATGATCCACCTAATTTTTTTGATGCCCAGGACACCATCTATCACCTATTAGAAAAATATTTGAGTTTTGGGTTCTTTCTAGGCCTCAAAAATATGAAACAACAAAAATTTAGGAAAAATTCAAGAATTTTTTAACTGCAACATAGTTCAATGCTTCGATCATATCTCTTAGCTCGTTTATCTGATTGATGTAATTTTTTAGTATGTTTTAGAAGACACCATACGAAGAGTTTGGTATATAACGTCCATAGATTCGTCAGCAATTACTCCTATCTTGCAACTTTGTACAAGGCAGTGCAGAATTGCACCTGACGAGCTTGGTGCTAAAACGTCTTTTTAGAACTTTGGACCATTTTCCTGTGTCTTGGATGCTTGATAAAGAATCTTCATGACATGATCAGTCCCCAAGTGTATCTCACTTGGAATCCATCACTAGAACATATATGATATGGTTTAACAGAGATATCATGTTTCTAGCCATTTTATCCTCTCATATAAAACAAGAGAGATAACAAAGTTTCCATGTATTGCATTGTTGGTTGTTGCTAACATGCTGGGGATGAATCAAGAACTTGGATGAAAGTCGGAATCGAAGCCGGCGTGGGCATAGAGTGTCTGAGTTTTCAAGAATCGTGAGATGGACTTCTGCTTTGCACTTCGTAGATGGTTGAACGTTGATTGTTTGTTGAGGAGATGAGAGCTTTTTTTTTGTTTGGTTTAATTTTTTTTTGGGTTTGAATGAGTAAATTATTGGCAAATGGATTATGAAAACTTTGAACCAATGATTTTTGAATTGAAATTAAGATTTTGATTGTCGAGTGTGTATGTATATTTATACATTTTGGAGGAAAGGAAATTACAAGGAATTAGGGAAATAATTAGGCGTAGTTAGTAGGATAACTAGACGTCAAAAGCTTTAGCCATTTTCCATGTTTTATTACTTCTACTGGATCGTTACCCATAGTGACTAGCTTGATGTGTCCACAAAATATAGTCTTAGCAATCGTATAAGGCCCTTCCTAGTCATAAGAGAGACTTGATGCGGGTGACTGGTTGAGTTTGGATGCCTTCACTAAGAGATCTCCAATATGAAAAATATCATGCTTTGCGATCTCAGTCTGGCACATCTTCTTCTTGCAAGAATTTTCCTTTATCCCTGGAGTATCGTCTTTAGTGTTGTTCATAAGAGTATGCACCAAATGAGTTACATACATCTCATATTACCTCTTTCACGTCTGGAGATAATTCCATCCCATTTGATAAAATGCTCAAAAGGAATAGCTTCCCACTCGACCTTCGAGTTATGGCAGAGTTGAATTTAATTACTAGTAATGTCAAGTCCCCAAGTGTGAGGGAGTGAGGTGTGTTTGTAGGTAAATAATTATTCTGAGTGTGACCTACTTGATCATGGTATTTCTCAACATATGGTTTTACACCTTTTGTAAGCTCATGTTGCGATGTCATCAAATCTTGAAATTATCTTGAGTACAAGGGAGGGTTATCCACCGCAGTTTGCTTGTGAAGTATAAAGTTGTCTATAGGAGGAAAGCCTGTTGCTGAAGATGTTTGGTGAGCTTCCATCTTGTTGGTGTGTAGCCATGGGCGTCCTAGGATCATGTCGTAACCTGGATCTTGCTTGATTATGATTATTTCAATAGTGATGCCATAAACATTTATGGATATTCCTTCAGGATCTTTGATTATTGTCGGAGCATAGACAGCTACATGACGAGTGATTCCCATGGCTCTGAGTGTCTTGACAGGGATGATGTTAACAACAATGTCTGCATCAATTAGTGTCTCGCTGAATTATGTATCTTTGAGACGAGAAGTACTGGTGATAAGTCCCTAGTCACACTCTTCTTTGCCTTTATTCTTCTGAGCAAGTCGAGGATGTACTTCATTTTTTTTAGAAAAAGATGATCGTCTGCCAGACACAACATGGTTGAAAGCGGTGAATGCATCTTTGTGTTGTGTTTTTGAGAGGTAGAGAAGCTGACACATGTGCTCCATCAGGGATTGAACTTTTTGATTAGATAGGTTCTTCAGACATGGTAAAACTCTTGACAAGAAGAAGATTTTTATACTCCCTCGGTCCATAAGTCCAATTCTCTTGATTCGATCTTTTCCTTGAATATCCACTTCAAGCTATTGCAATCACTAGTGGGATGATTAAGAAACCTGTGAAAATGACAATAGTTGGGGTCTGCCATTTCCTGGTCTCTTTTCTTCTTCTTTGGTTGAATCAACTTCAAAACTCCTAAAGAACTCGATAACAAACAAAATCAAAGCATAATGATATAACAAGAAAGCAATAAATTAGAGTATCAAACTAGTGCAAATAATGCACATATCAGCTGACAAAACCGAACATTTTGAACCGATTATCTTTGTCACTTGTTTCAAAATCTGACCCACTCGTTCCTTGTAGTGAAACAGTGGATTTTTATGCCCTTTTCTCAATAACTACCATCTTCTCTTTTATTGGACTCCAACTTAAACAAAAAAAGTTATGCACATATTATGAAAACTAGTATTAATATCCATCATGTCCTGTTTGGAAACATCATATATCCCAATCCGCCCATCCATTGAATGTTGGGTTGGATGTTGAGATGACAAGTTTAGAATCAGCTATATATTGGATTGAAGGTGATGGAGTCAGATCCAATGGATCTCATCCGCTGCTCGCCCTAGAGTGATGTTCGGTAGCTGGGCCTAGCTTGAACATCCAACCACCACTCTTTAGCCTAGTGACAAACAGTCCTTGTCATTTAGTGTGTCGAGTAACTTGCCTTTAAAGTCTCAACAGATCAAATGAGTCAAAACAGCGGGAAGCAAAGAAATAAAGTTTCACGAAACTGTGTAATACGTAATCACATAGAAATGGGCTCGAATCGGACTTGTCACCAAGAAATTTACTATTCTTCTGGTCTTTTTTAATAAAAGAAGGCATCCATTGATTTGATGAGAGGCTTATAAACAGTACTCTAAGTAAATTTTAGTTGACAAAAATGAATCGAAAACTTAAAGTACACATTTACAACTCAAGAGCAAGTAATAGACCAGTAAACAACTCCTCCTATAGAAGTAGTTCAACCTCTTCATATATACGAAGACTGCGTACTCTATCCCTTGAACTGCATTGCCATACAGATTCCTTGGAACAAATTTTGATTTGGATTCTTGTAACAAACGTCTTGGAATTTACTTTATCTGGTTCCAAAACCACCCAGAGACTTGGATTGTTCCACATACAATTACGTCTAGATATTCACTAAAGAAAAACCATGTAGAGAACGATCTTGATGTACTAGTCACTGTATTTTGTCAAGTGCTTTTAAGTTGTCACAAACTTAAGTCACTTAACACCAGACAAGGTTAATGTTCCTTTGAGTATTAAAATGTAAGTATACGTTACTAGAGGAGACTTTTTTTTTTGGATGAAACAAACTTAGCAAAAATGTGCATGCGGATTACTATATAAATGGGTAGCTATAGTTTTGGAATGCAGCAAGCAACTAATCAAAATTAATATGGGAAGATATCCTCCTCCTTCTCGTGAAGATGAGAATAACTATGGCATTAAGAAAGGTCCTTGGACCCCTGAAGAAGACCAAAAACTTGTCTCACACATTCAACTTCATGGTCATGGATGTTGGAGAACTCTCCCTAAACTTGCAGGTATCCATTCATTCAATCCATCTTTCTCTCTTACGTTACAGTTGCAGCATTCTGTGTATATACACCCTTGGATTAACGATCATGCATATGATTTTTCATAGGCCTAAACAGATGTGGGAAGAGCTGTAGATTAAGATGGACAAACTACTTGAGTCCTGACATAAAGAAAGGAAAAATTTCCCAAGAAGAAGAAGACATTATTCTCAATCTTCACTCAATCCTTGGCAACAAGTGAGTAATAATAATAATACCACTAGCAGCTGCACATTTTTATCCGTTAACTTTTAAGGTTATTGATCTAGAGAGTCAGATGATTTTTCTAATTCTAGTTTTAATTACAATAAGGTGGTCTTCCATTGCGAAACACTTGCCAGGACGAACTGATAATGATATCAAGAATTTTTGGAATACACATATGAAGAAAAAACTTATCCAGATGGGTTTCGATCCAATGACACATCGCCCAATAAACGATCTTTTAACGAGCTTACCTCAATTGATAGCTTTGGCAAGTTTGAAAGAATTTATGGACAATAGTAACCAGCTTCCATATGAAGAGTTAATATCAAGATTAATACAAACAGAAGCTGTTAACGATATGGTTAAGGTTCAATATATTCAGTCTCTTCTTCTATCAACTATGGGAATTAGTACTAATTACCCAACCAACATTCAAGCCTTCAGTCTATTGAATTATCTTTCATCTATCAAAGAGAACTCTACATCTTCTATGATGAATTTCTTATCTCAGTTGGATAATATGGTAGTTCCCAGTAATGATCATGATTTTCCAGCTGAACTACAAAACTACCCTTGCAAAAATCTCCAAACATCTTTGAACAATGGTCATTGTGATATTGTAAGTCAAGGACAAGGAGATTCTGCATTGCTTAACCAAGGAGATCAAATAACACCTAATAAAGTATCCCAAGGGTGTCTTCTATCATCATATTCTCCAGATAATCAGACCCATCCTTCCCCTACAGTTGCTCATAATAATGAAAGAAGCTCGAGTAGTACTCTCGGCGAGAGCAGTGACGCTTGGGATACGAGTACCACGACTAGTACGACAACCACCACTAATACCATCTATGGTGGCGAAGTTCCTTCGCTTTGGCCTGAACTCTTTTCTGTTGGAGATCTTAGTTTCTATCCATGAAATAGATATATGTCGTTTGACTGTTTGATTTCCTATGATTAACATTGAGCTGGTACTATACATATATATACTTATAATGTATACACTTACACTATATACGGATATGATGATCATAAATAAAATCAAAGCTAGCGTTCTGGGTTTTACAAGCTAACTATATCACTACAACAAAACATGCCATAAATAATCCATAAAATCTGTGATCTAATGGCTGGTCATACGTGATCTATTCCCATGCGATCTAAGAGGTAATCTATAGATCACAATTTATCTGCAACGAAAAATGTGATCTTCCTTGAGCCTTAGATCTCAGAGTTTTCTATAACAGACATGTATACTCTATGCAAAG
>JAJJMC010014687.1:16752649-17000799 GCA_023531435.1 Papaver californicum | reverse complement strand
AGATCTAAAAAAGGATAATTGGAAAAATACTCTAAAAATACATGTTCCGTCGGAAAAATGCCCCGTAAAAAAAAAGTTATGGGAAAAAAACTTATCGTTACATTTTCCATCCATGTAGCGTTAAATGGTCAAATTGTGCACACTTGAACTTGTACATGTGTGGGCTTTAAGACAAGATTACCCTTACTTTTGGATTTCGCCACGTCTCTTCGGGTTAGATTTGGACGGTTGAAGGGTAATCTCGTCTTAAAGTCCACACATGTATAAGGTCAAGTGTGCACCGTTTGACCATTTAACGCTACATATATGGAAAATGTAACGATAGGGCATTTTCCCTTAACAAAAAATTACGGGACATTTTTTCGACGGGGCATGTATTTTTAGGATATTTCCCAATTATCTCATCTAAAAATAGGGTTTTAGAAGACTATTTAGAAGATTGTGATCTTTTCTCTAAGCTATCAACACAAGTTTACATACAAACAGTATAATCTATTTCTGCACCTGTAATTCAAATCCAAAACTAATATAAACAAAATCCAACATCAATGACATAAATGGTCAATAATGTCATTGAACAGAAAATGTGTGAAAATAGAGAAATTACACATTTTTGCTGAGTCTACTTGTTTAACTCAGATTAACTACAAACCAGATCCAATTCCTAGATAAGAGCAAGCAATAAGTGTTCTGACAAGATATTCGGCGGACCATATATTATTCCCAGAGAATCTCTTTCTTTTAGTTGTTGAATCTCTCCTTACATGTATAACTCTGATTTATCTCATTCAGGTTCGATCTTTACAACCTTGAGAATGGAGAATGAAATTAAATCTGAAAAGCCCAAGAAGAGTTGCGGAATCCATAACAACCTCGATACTAATGGAGAGTATTTTGTACGCCTTCTTCTGCAGCAAACCTTCACTACCCTGCAAGTTGAAAATCATTATCATGGTTATTGAACTGACGAACCTCTAATTGTATTATAGGTTAATGAATCCATACACATACAGGTCAAAAAAAAGAAAAAACATATCATGCAAAGTGGAAAAAGTTAGATTAATTATACCCATGAAAGGAGGAAACAGAAGATGTACTACTAGTACTATCACTAGCCTTATGAAGATATACCAAATGTTCAGTATCATTTCTAGCCCCGGTTGTGTCAAATATCTGCAGACCTAAAAGAGTCTCATTTCAGAACTAGATAGCTAAGTACTCCCTACAGTTCTAGTCCAGGTTGTCTTTCCTAACTTTATTAACATACTGATTGATGATATGATCTATATTGGTTCTCAGCTAACTATATGCATATCTAGTTTGAGTTTTAAAGTTTCAATACAAGTGTATCATATCATCTGTTACTAAATTTTTTGTATCATTTGAAGTTCACCGAAGAAGGAGACTAGTACATCAACTCCACAACATCAAGATGAGAATTCTTAAGTTATTCCCAATGTTGATGAGACACCGTCTCCAAATAAGAAAGGAAGGCCGAAGAAGGAGACTAGTACATTAACTCTGCAACAACAAGATGATAATTTTCAACCTCGAGGAAGCACCGGCTCCAAGAGGGATAGGCCGTACATCAAATTCGCAATAACAAGATGATAATTTTCAAGTTATTCCCAATGTTGATGAACAACCGGCTCCAAAGAAGAAGGTAGGCCGAAGAAGGAGGCTACCACATCAACTCCACAACAAGAAGAGTACAATTCCCAAGCTATTCCCAACGTTGAGGAAGCACCGGTTCCTCCCAAGATAGGAAGTACATTAAAGGAAGTTGTATCTACGGAAATTACCGAAGATGGTATGGAGATAATAAGGAAAACAGGAGGTAATACGAAAACCCCAAAAGATTCGAAAACCAGTAAGCAGAAGCGAACTTGTCATACCATAATAAAAGAGTATATGAAGCAACTTCCCGAGATTATTAGTGAATATGTTATATCAACGGACGATATGGATGGATATGAAAATTGTGGTTATCATGTCGTGATTGAGCAATTAGGATACTTACAATCGGCAGGTGCATTATGGATGACACAATGCCAATATGCAAGAGTGCTTATGGCCGCAACACTAATCAGAAAGAAGAGTTTCTACGAAGCAACTGTGGACAATGAACAAGAATTCAATGATTTGCATGCTAGTGTACTAGGTACAGATAAACCCATAGACTTCCTTCCGTCTTCTTATTGGATGAAAATACCGCTGTGTGGACATCTCATAGCAGATATATTTAACTGTGTGGTTTATTATTTTTCGCCTGAGACGGGAAGTACGTTTATACCAAAATTTCAGGTGTGTGAAGAGTCGTTGAAGAAAAGAAGAATTGTCATGGCGTTCGTGAGCGAAAACCATTTTATCAGTCTCAAGTTAAAGGAAAATTGTCTATTGTCACCGCTTTGTGCATATATTAAATTACTCTGATTACTCTAATAGTTGGATGACAAAGTACGAGGAAAATCACCATTTACGGGATGCTTTAAGTTTATCCGTAAAGTGACCTATGGTAATAATTGAAATGTTTTAAACTTGAGAGGGCTCATTTTTGGGACTTATTATAAAAAATAATAATTGGGTTATCGCTTGTATTCCGTATTTTAAACTATGAACGAATCACGCTCAATGAATAAAATGGTTTTAGTTTAATGAATGATTTGAAGCCTTGTGACATGAATGAGGGTTAGTTTTATGCCATGGTGGTCGTAAGTATTGAGCCTAAGTCGGCACTGATGTGACTACGCCAACTTTTAGTCGGTATACAAATTATTAGTTTTGAGAATGCCGACTAAAGCCTATAAATGATACGGTTATTATGTAAGGTACATCGACATTGTCGTAATAGTAAACAACTACGCCGAATGAAATTGACTCATGTCCAAAGTAGTTCATACTAAGTTAGTTCAGTCGGCATTATCTATGAGGCGAATTCCATGCCGACAAATCTGTCGGTGTTTAAATGATTAAACCAAACAATGTCGATTTATGATGAAAAGTATACAGAAAAATGTTAGTGCATTCTCCAAAATAAGTATGTGAAAATCACAATGCCGACAGAGGAGTTGGCAATGCCGACGGTGGATTATACCATGCCGGCTCATAAATATGAGAAATAACATTGAACAACATTAGACTTAGATTAATAAGATAAATAGATTCAAACAAGGGTTCACTAGTAGTATATTAGAACGTGAAAGCAATATTAAACTAAACTAACAACTTGTAGACCAACGTGGTCTTACTACACACATTACATATTATTTTTTTCTATGTGCGAGACTCAACTATTTTGGCAATGATAAGTGCATAATTTATACATTTTAAGTATCATTTCCTTATTATTATTTTCTAGATTTTGTGTGAATTACCGTGATTTATTATTACTTTTCTAGTTTGTGCGTTTTATCAGGTTACATCTCTGAAACAAGTGAAATGGAGCTTTACAAGAGAAGAATTGCCAAAGACCCAGTGGGACTCAGTCTATTACAGGACTTCTACCCTCCATATTGTAGAGAATTTGATTACGAATCCAACGGCGAAAGAACGAAGTCATTTCGACTTCGTATGAGAAAGTTATGAGCGAAACAAGAATAAAGGGCAAAATGGTCCTTTCAAAGTGACCGGATATTTACATCCAGTCGTAGGTTAAGCGGTAGCCAGTATTACTTCCACTGTCAGTTTCGTGAGACTGACAGTTGATTGGGTTCTGTTAATAGCACCGAGCTATTTACTCAAGGCTGCCACATGATTTGAATACTCTTACAACACCCGCCAGTTTACAAGGGCACCTCATGTTCTCCTTCCAAATTCAAAAGAACTGAGAATGAGTTCTCCGTGTTGCGTTGATGGGTGCTGGTTTTAGGCAGTTGTGATGATCGGGATTGGAGTGATGGTTGAGCTCTTGATTGTGATTGATGACTGTCGACAGTGAGATGGAGATGAGTTTACGAGAGAATGGAGATCGGTGATGATGAGTGTTGCTGCCATTGTGATCAGCGACTGATCATGATCATGATCAAATGATGATGGATTTTCGAAGGGTGAGCGAGTCTCGAGATTTGGTGGATCAGTGAGTAGCTAATGTTGCTGGAATACATGGGTTGAATGTTGGAGATGGGTTCTGGCAGTTAGAGACGGTTATAGTGAGTGCTGCCATGAACAGGGAGTTGTGATCAAACTCATGCAGTAAAGGTGGTCATGTTCTTCATGGCAGTTGATGGCATGATAGTGCTCGAGAATGGTTTGAGGTTGGAGCTCAAGTTCGATAATGAGCTTGGAAGTTGAGTGAAGGTTAAGTCCGTGAGATTGGTGATGATATTAACGGAGCTTTGCTGCTGGGATGAGGTGAGTTTATGGGTCTGGTAGCAGCTGATGATGTTGTTGCTCGAGTGAATAAAGGCAGTTGGTCTATTATTGGTTGTTTAAGAGTTTAATGGTTGTTCGGTGATGTCTGGGTGCTTGGCCGTGAAGATAGGTAAAGTGATCTTGGCCGAGAAGTTAGCAAAGAGGTTGTTGCAGCCGAAGTTAAGAAAGAATTCATCCGTGTTGTACACGGATTGGTAACAAGATTCCTAATTTGTTTCTAACTAAGAGAAGCGGCTAGTGGTTTATATAAATAGATGTCCCCTCACATACAGAGACACATCCCCTCACATACAAAGACACATCCCTCGCATACGTACAGAGAGAATACTCTCACGTAAATATAGATCCGGAGACAGAAACAAGCTCACGGACAGAACTTCACGAACAGGGATCAAGGGTTAGTTCGTATTTATTCTTTTATTAATTTCTATGGCTTTTGAGAAAGCCATGTTGGGCTAATTCCCTTGTTAGGGCGAAAGGATGAACTTGTAGAGATGGTTTTATTTGTGTTTCAAAACTAGGGTTTTCAATTATATGAACTAAATATCATTAATTTGTCTCTCTCTCAACGTTTTACCGTCTCGATGATTTTTCATGTTCTATGCCACGTATAGTTCATTGTTTGATTAGTATAAGGACTCGTTGAAACCTTGTATGAAATTGCTTTATGAATATTCTTTGACTCTTTATGCCCCGTATACTTAGTACTTCTAAATTCTACTTTAGGTTGAGAACAAACAATTCTTTTTGAAATCGAGACCCTATGTGACGAACGCAATTAAACCCTAATCTACAACGGATTCCCGGAACCTTAACGTTTTCCTCTTATTGTTTTTCAAACTTTACTAAATAGTTTTAAATCACTAGTTAATTTAATTCTTTATAAATAAAACCTAAAAAAAATATTTTAATCCAAACTCCTCGTGGGAACGAACCGTATTTGCTCTTGTCTACATCTTTCGACATTGTGCACTTGCGGTAAAACAAAGTCGGTTTTTCGACGCATCAGGCGACTTCAAAATCATAAAACGGCTCTCCTCTCTGTTTGGTATATGCGTCTTGTGCCGCAAACTTGTCCCTTCTGTGCCTAGCGAGAAACTCGTTGTACTTGTAACACAACTTCTTAACACGAATGGTCCTTGAATAAATATAGTCGTCCCGGTAATCAAAGTGTGGACCCGTGTACTTCCCTCCCAACTTGGGAACGAAGGTCCTGTTTTTACTTGATTCCAAAATATAGGCTTATCCCGATCTTTTTCGGGAAGATCCAAGACGATGTAAAAATTCCTAACGCATTCTACAGACTGTAATCTTCCCTTAGTTGGAATTGGTCTTCACCATGTTTCTTGAGTACCTTTTTTCCATGGCACTAATTGGTTTGCTTCGATTCTTTTGCATATCTTTTCTTCCATATCACTAATTGATTTGGTAATTGATGATGATGAAGTAGTCCGTTTGAATCTTCAGAATATCTCTTCAGTTGAATTAGTAGTTGATTATAGACTTGCAATTGCAAAAGAGATTTACTTTGAGTATAATGCTAAGGTTTTCAAATGAGTATAACATATTTTTAACAACCTTATAGAAAAGGACCCCAACGGCTACTTAGTTGGGAATCAAAAGTTGGCTAGTTTTTTTCAAAAAAAAATGGTTGTTGGTTCTATCAAGAGCCTAAGTCAGTATTGTTATATAATCCACATTCCATACCGACTGGGTATGATTTAGTATCAGAATATTTGGCTACTTAAATTGTCATAAAAATAATGAGGAACATGAGTGCCGACTAAGTCATATGTTCCCAGTCGGCATGGAACTCAAGTTCTCGAGCATGCCGATAATATACTTTTTTTAAATTGTAAAGAGAAATGTCGTCATTATTCTAAGAAGTGTCAACCATGCCGGTTGTGAGCTACTATGTTCTATTAAGAAGATTTTCAAAATGTATCATAAAGGATACATGTTTTCATTGAATGAAAAGACATTACAAAGAATCAAAAGACATTACAATGAAAGAAAAGAACAATATATAACAAAGAAAAAGACATTACAATGAAAGAAAAAGACATAACAATGGTAATAACATTACACTTAAAGTTCCACTTGAAGAGTTAACATATAGTGAAATACGTTTTCTTGCAGCAGTTGATAGCATTCACGATGGATGAATCTTTCGCCATATTCTTTCTTGTATCCGTCAAGAGCAAGATCCCAATATAGTTGAGACTTATTTTCAAAACGCCCGAAGTCTTGATAATTAAAAATCATCGTGTCGGATAAAACGGTTCTAAAATCCAAACATGTTTGATAGATTAACTCAAATTTTTCCTTAATGGTTCGATATGTTCTTCCCTTTGGATTGATATTTAACGCCAAAAACACAATGAATACACGGTACCACAAATTATCCGAAGGTTGATCCAAGTTAACATTTAGGTGTTGGTCATAACTAGTAGTCGTTAACCAAACACGAACTATGGAAGTATCTTCAATCTTGGTGAATTTCTGAGCTATGTAAATGTGAATTTTTGGGTGATGAATAAGTGAGAAAACTTGTGAGATGTGTGAGAAAAGTGAACTTTTTGGATGATGAAGAAATGAGAAAAGTTGTGAGATGTGTGAGACTGAATTTCTGAAAAATAAATTTCCCTATATAGAGCTTTAAGGCCCAACGACTAGTTTTTTAAAAAATCAAGTCGTTGGGTATATAATCTTTATATTCAGCATGGTTCGATCATCCCAAAAACTATGCCAACTTTGTCTAATTCATGTACAGAGAATTGGGTTACAGTGTCAGCATGGAAATGGATCATCCTACCAACTATGTCGACTGATACATTAACCTATCAAATAAGAATTTTGATTTGTCGGCGTTGAATATCAAGGTTACATCAATGCCGACTGAATCTAACTATGGAAATCCCAACAGTCGGCATTGAATGTTCAGGTTCGAGCATACCGACTGTATCATTGAAATTATGTAAACACGATAATTTGAGTCATTCTTTCATGCTAAAACCGAAATTTCATTAAAGGAAGAGACAATATAATGAAGCAGAAGACATTACAATGAAAGGAAAATACATAACAATGATAATAGCATTACACTTGAAGAGGTATTCTACATTGTAATACGAGTCATTTTATTTGTAGACTTCATAGCATTTGAAATGCCTGAATTTTATTCCAAAGTCACGCCTACGATCTTTAAGAGCAACAGTTCTTTGAAAAATGGAAGCAATGGTAAGTTAATATTATATATTCAAATCGGATTCTGAAAAAATGGAAGCAATAGTTCGAATATACTTGCTCTTTCCTCACATGAGAGATAAGGTTCATGGATCTTCGCATCGTACAAAGTCATTCTAAAATAACTACATCGTTCACATATGAAAAAACATCGTTCCTTAACCGTATTCACCGTTCTTGAATTTCGGTTCTCGTCTAGCGCCACAAATATCCAAAATACACGGTTCCAAAAAGGATTTGTGGTATCATCAATGTTTTGTACCTTTTCCTGCTTTGAAGTCGCTACCCACGCACGAACAATGCCAATATCTTCTTAGGTGGTGAACTAGCAGTCATGTTTAACATTTTAAGATACTTGTTTTAAGATGAAGAAATAAGAAGACTTAATTCTTTGTTGAGAAGAGTGTGAGGAGTATTTGTTGAGAGAAGTGTGAGTGTTCTTTGTTGGGAGGAGAATTTTTTTGTAGACAATGGAACCCAACAGCTAGTAATGGCCCAATTTCCAAAAATCAAGTCGTTGGGTACACAATGCTATGCTCAAAATTATAGTCGGCATGGATTTCAAATCCAAAAACAGTACCGACTACAACTTATTCAGCATCAGAGAATTCGGAATATCAGTCGGCATTAAATATATATGTGTCGAGCATGCCGACTGACTACTATTATGTTGCATTAAGGATATAATTAAGTGCTCAGTCAGCATTGAATTCTTTTTGTCGACAATGCCAACTATGGCACAACGGTCAGTTTTCTAGCCGTTTGAGGCATAGTCTATGTAGAGTTGTGTATAAAACGTCCCCATTGTTCTACTCTAACGCATATTTATCCCAAAATCAATATTAAACTTATTTTCAAAATGGCAAACCTCTCATTCACATTAAAAGATGATTTAGTGCTTGTTAAAGCTTTCATTATGACATTCCTCGAGCGACCTAACGAAAGGTATTTAATGTTTTGGAGAAGAGTCAAAGAATTCTTGCTGGATTTAGACGGGAATCCTAATCACCGTAAATGGAAAGACTTGGCTGATAGATTCGAATATTATATCCATGGGGAGATGAAAGAGTACGCTAGAGTATGTAGATATGTTAACCAATATCATCCCGAAGCTAAACTTGCTTAAAAAGCGAGTATATCAACATATTAGGTTGTTCTTAAGATTCTTAATTACTTTGCATACACTTTTTATATTAGTGTTATTATTGACTCTTTCAGAAGATATGTGCTCTAAGTTTGGGGGAGACACGTAACGGTCGACCCTTTCTCCACTATGATTGTTATCGATACTTTAAGCGTGGGCTCCGAGATACATTGGATTATTAACCAATGAGATTCATTGATGTTTCTTGTATTCCCTAAACTTATTTCTTATCAATTAATTAATAAAAAAAAATCATTTAATGGATACCAAGTACAGGAATCATGTCCAAAGGAGGTAAGTGTATTTTAGTCAAAAATGAGCACTGCTGGCATAGACTTCTATCATAAATACAAAGACGACTTTGAAATCGGCATATCATTGGTTGTAGATAACAATACCGATTTTTGTCCAAAATAAGTAAGAGTGAGTTACTTCAGTCGGCATGGACGATATTTGCAACTTCCATGCCGACAGCACTGTCGCAACTGATGTGGTTATAACAGAATATGCCGACTTCTTATGAAAAGTATCTATAAAAAGCTTTGTGAACGTCAAAATACCGACAGAAGAGTAGACTATGCCGACAACTCTATCAGCGTTGAATTGATAAAACCAATTCTACGCTGACTTCATCTTAAAAAATATAGAAAAAAATTAAAAAAATCATCCAAAATAACTAAGTGTAACATAATGCGGACAGAGAAGTCGAAAATGCCGATAGACCACTAAGCAATGCCGACTAATTATTTTTTCATAAAATAAATTGAATTGTTCAAATAAAACATAAATTTTAAAGTAACAATCCTTAGTGTGGCGTCCTAAAGAAGAGCACCATTAATCAAGCAGACCAAACTTAAACGAATTCAACATTGTTTTACGGGACCCAAAGAAAATAATTTCTAAATTGTTCAAAGGAAACAAATATAAATCACTCCCGCCTATGCTTCTTTTTTTCACCAAAAAACTCCTTCGCTTGAACATTCCCAACGTTCTTTAGTTTCTCAGCGTCCCTCCTTTCTCAACTTTGCAACTAAAGAGTTTGTTAATGCCACCGATTTGCTTTTGCTATTTTGTATATTCATACATACAACGCATAGTTATTATACATATATAACAACAAAACGCATTATTTGCCATCTGAATAAAAATACATAGTATAAACAAAAAATAATAAGTAAAAGCAAAAACATATGTACCATCATTGATAAAAGCTTTATGATAGAAGCATGAGATTTAGAAGAACTTGGAGTAGAAGTTGGAGTAGGGGTTGGATTTTTTTTTGTTGGGAGGGACTTCAACATCCGCAGGGCATACCACATAACCATGACTCCTTTTTCAGTAATCCGAAATATAGACTTCTTTGGCTTCACCATTAACAACAGTAACTGAATCATTTGTATTCAACTGAAAATGAGTGAGCACTTCCCTCCAATGTAAAAGGAGTGGTGTAGGTGCATAAGCTACGACAGTTTTGGTCGAGCTTGATGTACACTCTTTATATTTATGCTGGAAAATATGGTCAGGAATTTAAGTAACCTTAGCAGTTTGCTTGTACCCTAGTTGCCTCATCACACATAGAGGATTGTACATGAAAAATCCTCCAGGGTGAAACAACGGTTCGTTATAAAATGCAACATCATTATCCCTTTGGGTGTAGTGGTGCACTTCTCTATCCTCCTTGTAAGGATCAAACACTACCTTATCGGTCATTATCGCATCCAAAGACAATCTTATTTCTTTAAATCGTTTATGGTTAACCTGGCTTTGGACCCCCTTTGAACCGATATCTAAGAGCTCAGGCTGCCTTTTCTCTCGCTCCCAATCATCATTTATGGTTAAGTATGGAAAATCCTTGAACAATGTTGGGAAGTGTTCATACGCCCAGACCTATGTCAAGATAATAAAGTTTATAGGAATTAACATGTCGTAAACATACTTGGGAAAAAAAAAGGACAACAACGATTAAATTGTTTCGAGCTTACCTGAAGGAGAGTCATGTTCTCGAAAAATTATCTGAAGCTCGCCTTAGAGGCCTTCTTCATCTCAAGCAACAGATGTGCAACCACTTCAGTGCCCCACAATTAGTTTCCGACCTCTTCCAAAGGATGCAACAATTGGAGAAAGTTGATATTGACCCGGTTTCCACTAGTATCGGGGAAGATCATCATGCCCAAGATATACAACATATATGCAGTATTTGTACGACCAATGTCTTCAAGGCCCAATTTTCCATTTTCTTCTCTATCCAGTATCCCTCCAAAGGTTTCCTTGAACATCGTTAGTTTGAACATCTTGGTGGTATAACCATTATTCTTGTGAAAACTATGTTTTTAAGTCTCGAAGTCCCAACCCAACAAATCCTTGGTCAGAACATGCAAATCCTCCCATCCCAATTCCTTGGTGTAATTTCCTTCTAAAACCTTTACCTCGTACTTCAAGGCCTAGAATTTGTTAAGCATCATCGGGGATCACCGTCAACTCGCCACAGGGGAAAAGCACAGTGTCGGTTTCTCCGTCAAACCGATTTAAAAAATAATTCACCGTGATAACATCATACGTGATTAGTAACCGCAGGTAACAGACCGGATTGTTCAGCTAAGAGTCTAACACCATCACATTCCAATACCAAATCCCAAACAAGCATAGATTGGTGTCTGCAAATACAGACCACATCCTTATGATCCTACAAACAAAAAAACAAAACAAACCTAAATAAACGATCATAAATCCTTAAAAAAAAACATAAGTAGATAATTTACATATGTTGAATAGATCGTATGATCCCATGAGTCTTTGTAGACGAATAACAAATCTTTCTCTAGGGGTCACCCCATATTTTTCATTTTCCAAGAGCATGTAACATATCGTCAGGATCAGGAATATGAGTCTTTTTAGCTTTCGTTTTTTCTTCTTCAACTCCCACCTCAACCGCTTTTCCTTTCCTTTTTTTAGGCGCAAATATATCAACTAACATCCTCCTTATCATCCTCTTGATTCCCAAGCAACTCTGCTTCAGTAGGTTCCCAGATTGTTAATTTACTTTGATTCCTCGGATATGCTCAGTGCCTCTCTTTCCAACACCCAATCGTTTAGGCCCATGACGAGGAGGAATGGAATCAGAAGAGGCAAGAGGATTGTTTCCTTTTGAAGCGCCAACTTCCTTGATAACCCTCGTAGATGCTTTCTTAAGAACAAGAGGTTCCTTATCCTTTCTTTTTGATGTATTACCTTTTGATCTAAATAATCCATCAAACAAAAACTAAATAAGCATTTTATAACACACATTCAGCATTGAATTAATCTCAGGCGGCATGGAATAAACTACAGTCGGTATTGCTCTTATGCAAGCATGCCGACTAAGAAAAAAATGGTTCAGATAAAAATGTATCAGTCGGCATTGAGTATGTGATGCAGTCCTACAATACCGACTGATAAAAAATATTTCACTTAGACTATCAGTCGACATAGAATAAGATGCCTTCAAACTATACCGACTGAATAGATTTTTACACAGATTTTCAAAGGGTTCAGTCGGTATTGTAAAAAAAAAAACAAAAACACTACCGACAGTAGACATGCAAAATTTCGGAATTTATGGCTATGTCAGTCGGTATGGTATTCAAAGTAATTATTCAACAAATCAATACCGACAGTCTCAGTCGGTGTGGTCTTCATCTAATAATCAATGCCGACTGAGACTCTGAAACTACAATTGCAGACCTAATTTTTCAATTCTGACCTTTTTGAATGAGTTCAAATCAATTAAAACATTAAATAAACGAATGGGAACTACTTACTTTCTCATTGAAGTCATTTGAAAGAGAGTTAGATTCTTCTCTTCGTCTTCTTCTTCCAATCGAGTTGCAATGGAGGATAGTTTATCTTCAAGATTTTGTTTCGATCATTCAAGATTCTTCCTTCTTATATACTTTGGGTCTTTGGTTGACATGAAATTAATTTCTTTTTGGATGAGGTTTTGGGTATAAAACATATACCATATACCATTAATTCAAGATAATGTATCACAATTCACAGATTTTATTGAAGAGATTTAAATGTGTTCCTAATTATTTACCACTGAATATATTAGGTAAGTTTTATCACGGATTCGTGGGCTCCTAGGTTTATAAGATTCGTACGGTTATACAAATAGAATTTTCTTATTTACAAGCGAGGGCAAATAAGACATATAAAAAATTAAATATATAAAGCATGAATAATATATATATTTGAGTAATATTTACATTATAGATAATCAATTTCTTCATCTAAAGTGCATATTCAGTTTCATCATTAGCATCTTACATGCAAACTCTAGTAGGGTATCGTACCAAATTAGTTAGATCAAGAAACATCATAAATTACAACATGAACAATTGATTACTACATTTACTTCTTTGAAAGGGTAAACAGTTGATGCGGATTTGACATGACATGAAAAGTTAAATAAAGTCTATCAAAACCGCATCATATTCATTCATTTAAAATACACATGACTAGACATGATTCGGACTGAAATAAAACATCGATTTACTATAATATAAACCCTAAAAAAAATTGTATCAACATTTTCGGTTGCAGAAATCGAGAAACAAAGTTCTTACTTAAATTTTTATATATTAGATTAAGAGAACAAAGTTCTTACTTGTCACTATTTTATTTGTTTGTTACAGAAATCAAGAAACACATTTAAGGATAAGAAAGCAAAGAAACTTGAAAATCTCTCTCTGGTGCCGAGAGAAAGAAATGATGTTCCCTTTTTAATTATACAATATATTGACCATAAACTTAACAATAATAAATAGTAAACTCCTATTTTTTTACCAGACCCAATCTTTTCTCTATCTTTTTCCTAAAACTTTTATCCCCTGATCCAAGAAAATTAAGTGAATTTTTTTTAATTTAATGTCAATATCATGGATATTATATTAGAAGGAAAAAAAACATAACTTTACTTTTCAAATGAAAACCCAGGTATATCTGTATTTCTTTGAATTATCTATGCCTATGCTATTATCACCTTATGCAACAAAAAAAAAAGATCGTAACCCAACTCAAGCATGGTATATATTTTCAGGTATTTCCGGAGCTACAACTAGTCGCATAAGAGGTTGGTTTACTTGACATGGTTCAACGGTCTATCTTATTCGGTTGTTTGAAAGTCGTGTATATTTTTTTTTAATCAACCCTTCAAGATTCTGCCCTCTTATATACTTTGGGTCTTTGGTTGACATGAAGTAATTTCTTTTTGGATGAGGATATGGGTATAAAACATATACCATATACCATTAATTCAAGATGATATATCACGAGTCACAGATTCTGTTTGAGAGATTTAAATGTATTCCTGATTATTTACTACCGAAAATATGAGGTAAATTTTATCATGGATTCATGGGCTCCTAGTTTTGTAGGATTCTCAGGGTTATACGAATAGAATTTTTTTATTTACAAGAGAAGGTAAATAAGACATATAAAAATTTAAATGTATAAAATATGAACAATAGATATATTAGAGTAACATTTAAATTATAGATAATCAGTTTCTTCATCTGAAGTGCATATTCAGTTTCATTATTAGCATCTTCCATGCAAACTCTAGTAGGGTATTGTACCAAATTAAAAATATCAAGAAACGACATAAATTACAACATGAACAATGGAATAGAGATGCAAGGAAATAGTCAGGACTCACAAGATTAGGTATATGAAAAATTGAATGTATAAAACATGAACAATAAATATATTAAAGTAACATTTACATTATAGATAATCAATCTCTTCATCTGAAGTGTATATTCAGTTTCATCATTAGCATCTTCCATGTAAACTCTAGTAGGGTATTGTACCAAATTAGATAGATCAAGAAACAGCCTAAATTACAACATGAACAGTTGAATAGAGATGCTAGGAAATAGTCAGGAGTCATGAGATTAGGCATATGAAAAATTGAATGTATAAAAGATGAACAATATATATATTAGAGTAACATTTACATTATATATAATCAATTTATTCATCTGAAGTGCATATTCAGTTTCATCGTTAGCATCTTTCATGCAAACTCTAGTAGGGTGTTGTACCAAATCAGAAAGATCAAGAAACAACCTAAATTACAACATGAACAGTTGAATGCTACATTTACTTCTTTGAAAAGGTAAACACTTGATGCAGATTTGGCATGACATGAAAAGTTAAATGAAGTCTACCAAAACCACATCATATTCATTAATTTAAAGTACACATGACTAGACATGATTCACATTGAAATAAAACATCGGTTTACAATATTATAAACCCTAGAAATTTTTTATATCAATATTTACGGTTGCAGAAATCGAGAAACAAAGTTCTTACTTAAATTTTGTATATATTAGATTAACAAAACAAAGTTCTTACTTGTTATTGTTTTGTTTGTTTGTTTGTTTGTTGTAGAAATCGAGAAACACACTTGAGGATGAAGAAAGTGTAGAAATCGAGAAAGACACTTGAGGATGAAGAAAGTCGAGAAATCGAGAAACACACTTGAGGATGAAGAAAGTAGAGAAACCTAAAAATCTCTCTCTGTTGCTAAGAAAAAGAAACGTTGTTCGTTTTTTAATTATGCACTATACGAAGGATCATACACTTAACAATAATAAATATTAAATTCCTATTATTTTATCAGACCTAATATTTCTCTCTATTCTTCCTAAAACTTTTATCTCTTGATCTAAGAAAATTCTGTGTACTTTTTTCAATTTAATATCAATATCATGGATATTATATTGGAAGGAAAAAACAAAACTCTACTTTTCAAATGAAAACCCTGGTAAATTTATATTTGGAATTATCTATGCCTATGTTATTATCACCCAATGCAGCAAAAAAAATAAAATAATTTATCATCCAACCTAAACATGGCATATATTTTCAGGTATTTTCGGAACCACTCCTAGTAGAATAAGTGGTTGGTTGACTTGACATGGCTCAACGGTTTATCTTATTCGGTTGTTTAAAAGTCATGTACATATTTTTTTGATTTACCATTCAAAATTCACCCCTCTTATATATTTTGAGTCTTTGGTTGACATAATTTCTTTTGAAGAGATTTAAATGTGTTCCTGATTGTTTACCACTAAATAAATTAGTTTATCATGGTTTTATGGGCTCCTAGTTTAGGATTCTCACGATTATAAAAATAAAATTTTCTTATTTACAAATAAGAGGTAGGTAAATAAAAAACTTCTATCTTTTTAAGAAAAAAAATCAAGTAACTGAATTTTAACTACATTTTTAACAAAAGAAATATCATTAATGTTTCTAAGGGTATATAAAAAAAAGTAACTTTTTTTGTTTTTTAGCTCATTTGGTGGAAAATATACTAAAAATGCCTTTGTCGTTAAGAGGTAATGTAAGCAATTGTTTTATCATTTCTTGAGTGCATCTAGAAAAAAAAATCAACAGATTTTGGTTTTAGTTTTTAAACTTTATTTTTTTATTTTTGTGATATTCCAATATAATTATACTAGATAACCGCTTGCCGTAAGGGCCGACCGGTAACGGTTATATACATCACTAAGTCAGGACCTGTTATATGTATCACAAACTATGTATTTCAAACCGATTATAGTCTACAAATAGGAAAAACTCGTACCCAATCCATGGACCTATTCTTCTTCACCTGCTTTTCACCTGTACGTGACCTTTTTTCTTGGTAAATTTTGAATCTCAAAAATCTTCGATTATTGGTTAAATTTCTTGAAATCTGTGTCAACTCATGTAAATTACAATCACAAAGAAATTTGTAAAAAAAGCATGATCAAAATTGGAAAATTAAATTTTTAAGAAAACTTTTTTTGATTAAAGAAAACGATACAGAAAAATCGATCTAATAGGGTTTTTGAAGAATTCTTAATTGGTAATTTGTTTATTTGATCGTCTTTCATTGAAATTGATTATCAATTTAATCGATTGTCTCAAGTTTTGTCTCAAATTCTAAAAATTGTAAACCCATTTTGATTTCCTTGTACATTTGTTGTGACGGAGAGAAATACAATTTCTCGTCACATATAAGGACTATAAGGACTCCCTTCGGTCGTCCAATACTGAAAATCCCTGAATACATTAGAAGAGCAAGTTTTATGGCTCCAAAGAAGACTCTAATGTACCAAATCCAAAGCATGTTCCAGGGACAGTTTGAACATACTTTGGAATCCAAATGGAAGCAGTAATAACTTCCTGCTGAACCTGCCAGTGCCGGAGTGAGTCAATTCTAATACTCCGGAGAAAACCAGCACATACTAAATTCTAATATCATCTTCGTAGACTTGATTAAAATTTGACAGTTACATCTTACAATTTACGAAAAACGATACATATCCGATATTTGAATTTGAGTTCTTGATTTGTGGTGCAATGCACATGTTTGAAACTGTACTACACGGATCCAGAAGGTGAAGAAGAGAAATGTTGGTTGATATATCTACGTTTTTCTGGGGCTTCTTCATTCTGCAAAGGGAAGCTGTAGTTTAACCACTGATTGCACCCACAGACTCAGCAAGGCCTTCCATGCGTTCCTTTTGTTCTGTAGCAACACATGACTGCAAGAAAAAGCACGTATAATAACTCGGCATGAAAAATCACGTAAAACAAATCAACATGGAAAAGATATGTAAGGGTTTGTGTGTTTGTGTACTGAGATGCTGGCATATCTAACTGAGATGAAAAGGCTGGCATGACAAAAAGTTTACCTGAATTGCTGTCTCAATATCACCATCGAGGAAGGACGTCAACTCAAAGTTCATCTTTAGCCGATGGTCAGTAACTCTATTATCCTATTCAAGTTTGTAAAGAGCAATGTAAAGGATATATCAATTATCACAACATTATTAAAGCGTAGAATGGAGAGTACAGAATTATTGGTGTATAGCGATTTATGTACACTAAGTCTGAATCTTGATCGTAATTTTGGCAATGGAAAGTTAAAAGGAGGCACCACATACCTTGTAATTGTAGGTACGAATCTTTTCCGATCGAGCACCAGTACCAATCTGTAATTTTAGGGAATAGCATGAAAGTGTAAAACAAACAGATTGTTGTATAGAAAAGGATAATGGAATCTTCTTTTCATAAGAATGGAAGACTTCAAAAATAAGATGACTAACAAAGTTTGTTCAACTCATAATATCATTTTCTTTTTAACCTGTGAGTTTCGTTCATTTCTTGTAGACTCTTGTTGCTCCCTAACTTTTATTTCATACCTGCAACGAGCATAGGGTTAGTATAGATATACAGGATGAGAAGTAGAAGAACCAAACCAAATCTCTCCAAACAAAGGAATGAATATATAACCATAATAGAAGTGAAGAGTAGGAGAGAAATTACAACTGAAGACACTATGTTAGATGTCAATAAGTTGGGGAGAACATAACAAATAGAAGAAAGGCCCATAATTATACTCACAGTTTTGCTCGCAGTAGCTGAAGTGCACGAGTCTTGTTTTTAAGCTGAGATCTTTCTTCTGTACAAAATATACGGATTCCTGTTGGTTTGTGGAAGAGATCAACAGCTGTCTCCACCTTGTTGACATTCTGTCCTGCATGACGATTAAAATATGAAAAGATGCAAAACAATCATGAGATATTAACGATTACAACTCCACATTTTCGTCATTTAATTTCAATGACCACAATGTTCATAGCAGTACCTCCGGCACCTCCCGATCTTGCTGTTGTAAGGTCAATATCTTTAGGATCAATTACGATTTCAACATCATCAGCCTGAATCAACAACAGTTAATGCAGTAAGCTTCAAAGTTAAAATTTCATTTCCTGATAAAATGGAAGAAACACTAGAACAAACAATACCCAAGTCAACCAATGCAAACTATATCTATTTAACTGCCACACCATGACCAAGTTTTGTCACGAATATGCAATTGGAATTGGCAATACAAACATAGAAACTGCTCTTTGCTTATTAAGTAATAACAGAAGAAATGACTAAAAGGAAAACCATATATATATGGTATTGATATGCATATCAGTCATGGATTAGCATGTATTATGTCTGAGCCAAACCTCTGGCATAATTGCGATAGTTGCAGTTGAAGTGTGCACACGACCTTGTGTTTCTGTCTGAGGAACGCGTTGAACACGGTGTACCCCAGATTCAAATTTTAATTTACTATAGACACGAGTTCCTTTAATTTCCATCACATATGTTTTGAAACCGCCTTTTTCAGCCTGAAAATAAAGATATTAAGAAGGGTATTATAGATATTGCCATGGTAGAGTAAGCAGTAACATGCATACCTCTGAACATGAGAGTGGTGAATATTTCCAAGAGGTACGCTCACAATATCTCTGATACATACGAACCTAAAAGAGTAAAAGACCAGAAATTAATTTTATAAAGTGTTGATCCTGCCCCTCCTTCTTGCCCATATCTTAATATCCTATATCCTACTATAAGCTACTGCAACATTATGACATTGATATAGTTACAAACTTACAATGATTACAAAGGATACGAGTAAATGTACCTACAAGATCACCAGCCCAGATTCCAGCTTCATCACCACCAGTCCCTGCCCTCACTGCAAAGAGGATATTAACAAGGAGAAACTTAGAAAGATAATGTGTGTGTCAGCATTAAATACTTTTCCTAAGAGCATCGTCTAAGACAATTTTTGGTTCTTTTTCTGTTTTCAACTACCCTTTTCATGGTTCAAACCTTCATGGTCCCTTATACATGGTCACCTATTTATTTTTCACGAATAAATTTATTACCTTCTCTTGATAGATATTCAAAATCAAGTATGGCAATAATTTCAACGTATACACCAAGATCTAGTAAACTAAACCAATCTGCTGACACTTCGATACGAAAGGAAGACATTGATATCTACTTCTGAATGAGATATAAAGAATAATCAAGAAGAACAAAGAGACTATGGCTGCAACACCAAAAGAAAAACTTGTACCTTCGAGAAGGATATTTCGTGCATCAAGAGGATCACTAGGTAGCAGCAACACCTGCATGCAAAGGTGTGAATACATTAATAGAAAGCCAAGCAATAACCTCAAAAGCGAGAATATGGATAAAAGGTAATCATCAATGAAGTCAAAACCTTTATCTGTTCTTCTAGTTCTTTAAGCTGATCGGATAAAGTTTTTATTTCAGATTGAATCATCTCTATCATATCTTCATCACCACCTTCGTCCTTTAAAGCTGTCACAAATTTACGTCAACACAATCCTCCACTCTTATAGAACAAACCAAAACCATATAGAGAAGGATACAGGACAAAAACCTTTTGCCTCTTCCAATTGCTTTTCACAATCCTTGAACTTCCTGTATATTGTCACCACCTACAAAACAAATCCAACTGCTATTAGACTAAAACACAGAAATATAAGTTCCCGTGAAGTCTATCATAAAAATGCAACGTAATCCATACCACATCAAGATCTGACATAGACTGTGCAAGCTTTTGGTATTCGCTATTATTCGATATTACATCAGGATCTGCCAGCTTGACCTAAAATCAACAACAATTAATCTTTCATGAAAAATAGCAACCCAATAGTAACATGGTTACACCAAATGATGCCATCACAATAGAAATATCACCTACTGATTATAACCTAATGCCGCACTACATGTTTGGGTGCTAAATAACTATCGATTGACGAAATTTGAACTAAATGCAGTCAGCTTCATTCTGATTCATCATGTTTTGCCTTCTCCAGTTCCTTACTGTTCAGTGTTTTTATGGTTGAATCATTGAATGATTTATAATACAGATTATACGAACTATACATATTGAAAGTTCAAAATGCCAGACATAATTGTACGACTCTCCTTTCAACTAGTCAAGATTGACCCAAGCCAATCCGCTTTGATTTTTTTTGTAAGCTCTTATAGTCATTACCGTAAGCAGCATGAGTGCTTGAAAATATATCAAAAAGTAAACAAAAAAAAGTGACGTACAGATAATTCTTTCCAAGTTTTCTCAGCGGAATCCAACTTCTTTATCAAATACGGTTCCTGAAAATTCCAAAAAGAAACAATAGCAAATTAGTTAAATTCACGAAATGGGTTTTACAAACATCAACTCAAAAGCTTTAAAAAATTGAAACTCTGAAAGTAGGTTACTGAAAATTTGAGTAATTGGACACTTACAGCCATGCAAACAAGTCTTGAAGTTCTAAAACTCTTCGAAGGTTTAAGTACCACTCCAAAGGGCTTCTTCCTCACATCATAGAAACCACATTCAATCGAAAAATTCTTTGAATCAATTGAGGTTTTAACCAGATAACTCATAATTAACCCTCCACTTATTGAATTCAGAGCAGGATAGAATAGATAGGGAGTAGTGTTAAACTACTGAAATAAGAGTTCTTTGTGCCTGTCTTATCTTATTTTTATTTTTATGAGTAGGTGCCCAATATAGCGCCTTATCTGTATCGTACGATTTAGGTGCCCTTTGAAAATGCCCAGAATGTAAAATGTGTTGCGCCATCTGTTAGAGCAATTACTCTAGGCATATGCATATTGCTCAAAAAAATCAAGTCAGGTGGGTAGATAAACTGGATTTTGTATAGTAAAAAATTGGCAAAGAGGTTAAAACTGGATAGATTGACTCAAGTAAAGCCGCTCGGTCCAGTTTGGGACGAGGCTCGGCTCAAGTAAGCCAAGCCAGGTGGATAGGCAAACTGAATTTTTTACAGTGGGAAATTGGCAAATAGACTGAAATTGAACCGAGCGGCTCTACTTTGGTCGCCAACGGTCAGATTCCAACAGTCAAAAACGGCTATATTTCCCACCTCTATAAATACAACCCACATTTAACTTCTTTACTCACACATCTACAATCTTCTTTATATATTTTCTCTATCTTCTCTACAATCTTCTTTAATTCATATTCTTCTTCTCTAATTTTTTTTAAAACTACCACGTATCAATTTCAAAAATGCTAGACGAACAAGAAATAGAAAACCACCCAAAAATACGTATACTCAACCTCTACCGACTCAACTAGAAGATTCAAATGAAGAGAACAATCTGAATTTAATTTCCAGTCGAAAATATGCCACGACTCAAGGTCATGTATCTTCAAGAACATAATGAGATGCCAAGCATCAAAAACCAAGAGGTGGTTGGTATGAAATTATGACAGTTTATGCAGAACTTACTCCTGGTGCTCAAATTATTGTGATATTGTCAATAGATTTCCTTGAAGGAATTTGTACCATATGAAGGCGAAAAAACATTCTATTAGGTTCGTGTCTATATTGCTGGAACGCTGGAAAATTCTTCTGGATAACATACAACAAAGTTTTTACACAGAGATAAATCTTCATTTATGGTAAACACTGTCGGATTAATATACGGTTGAGCCATATGGGTGGAAAAGAAGGTGGAAAAGGTGTGATTACAAAGTGAAAATAGTTGAATTTATATAACTATTTTATAGCCGTTGTATGGAACTAGCCGTTGTCGGCTCAACCTAGGACGATGGTCTCAATTTGCAACGACAACGACTATATAATTTATAATTTCGATCATATCCTTTCATCTAGGTTTAATCCAACTGCTATTTATGATTTAAAAAAATTATTTAATTAAATATAATTTTATTTTAACAATTTTCTATTGCAGTGCAATTCTTGATTTGATTTCAAAAAGAAAAAACAAGCTTAATTTGATTGAATTAACTAAAATTATTTTAAAACACTAATCTTCATTATACTATTTATTATACTCACTCTTTTACAAGATATAAACTAGGGCAGTAAAAACTTAAATTAAATAAACATTTTAGTAAAAATCTCGGACAATCTTGGGTCTCATGTTTATCTTTATTTGACGTATCTTCCATTTGATGCGCTCTTGAAAAGATTTTCCCTGGTTTTTGTGAGCAGTAGTACGATTAACTTTCAACTTGTCCTTCAATTTTCTTGCTTTAACTCTTCTTTTTCTTATAGATGCAAATTCGACGTGGTTAACATCTACAACTTGAAGACCTCTTTGGTTGTTTTTTTTTTTTTATCATTTCTCTATTTTCTTATAACCATCAAATATCTTACTAATTACATCTTCGAGTATGACTTTCGTACAATCAAGTTGCATTGCAATTTTTACCATTTTCTTTCTGAATTTTTTTAAACAGAAGTTGAGATCAAGAGTTTGAGATGGAAAGATTAAGATTGAAGTGACAGTAGAAGAATGGGAGAAGGTGTGATTTTGGAGTTGAAATTGTTTGAATTTATAGGGAAAGAAATATTAGTCGTTGGATGATATAGCCGTTGATCGACACAACCTGAGACGCGTATGGCAAACCCTCAGATTTAAGGATTTGTCAACCCATTTTATGGGTTTTCCCATCCCACTGTGGAAGCATAATATGTACTTTTCCAATTTTCCAATCCCACGAGAATTTCTCATAGGCCAGATCCTATGCATCCTTTCAAATGGGTTAATTTGTCCAAACAGGTGGCTGGACAAACATGGTGCGTTACTATGGGAAAATCTCTAAACGGCTAGCTCTTTGTCGAGCGATAAGGAGTTGGTCACCAGCGGTTAAGTCTTTATCGCTGGCGAACAACTTCTTGTCGCTCGACAAAGAGCTAGCCGCTAACGACTACTTTCAAGCAACAACCGGATTCATGTAAAAACAGTCAAATTCCCTTCTTCTAGACATATACCCCAACAACTTCTTTCAACTCACACTATCCTTTACCTATTTCTAAAATCAATTCACAGATTTTTTAAACTATTTAACTTTTAACTCACAGTCGATGGATTTTTCTGATGATGAAGCTAAAAATTATTATGGATCAGTTTAAAACACAGCAAGAAACTTATATTCGGGTGTTACAACAAATGGAAGTTGAGTCTGATGAAGACAGAGAACTTACCAACCTTATGTTAGCAGCAGAATCATCGGGGCAGATACCAAGAGATCCTGAGCCAAAATAAGTATTCACAAGAAGATATGCGTATCGTGGACGGGAAGAGTGACACCTGAAAATGATGCACGATTATTTCAGTGTTGGTTGTGTGTTCTTTGATGAAGATTTGAACGTTGATTCCACATGCCCCGACACTTGACGGTAAAGATTATTGAAGAGCTTTGTCGAGTATGCCTGAATTTCATTATCAATTTGATGCATTGAATATTAGAGGTCATAGTCCGGAACAAAAGGTTACCTCGTCCCTAGGGATCCTAGGTTACGGTCGTCCGACGGATCCTAACAATGAATATATTCTTAGTGGAAAAATAACTTCATACAAGTATCTTTCATTGGTTTTGCGAAGTAATGATTAATCATTTTGGTCCAACGTATTTACGAAAACCAACAGATGCAGATGTTCTTCAAATATTTAAACAAAACCCAAATATGGGATTTCCAGGAATGCTAGGAAGTCTTGTCTTCATGCGTTGGGTGTGGCAGGGATGGCCTATGTATTTGACAATTGCAAAACTTGTACCACAAACTTTTTTTGCAGGAACATCCATTTGAGAATCCATCATGCAGAAAAAATTGACTGAGTTTTGTCTTAGATTAAAATGAGGCGAGTTTTGATTTTGATTAACCCAAATGCATGTGAAAGATTGAGGTGTAGAGAAGGTGTGAGTTGAATTGTGTATTTATAAGAGTTCCAGCCAGGACTATTGGATGAGATAACCGATAAACGACATAGTCTTAGTCGAGGGACAAAGACTTGACCGCTATCGACAAAAATTATGACGCGTCGTGCATCTACTCAAATCAGAGCATTTGAGAGGTCATTTAATCGTTTACTATGTGTATATGGGTATTCTTGATCAAATATGATTATTTGCTATGTATATAGGACTTGGATAGGCCTGTACATACCCGACCCAACCCGCCAACCCGACTTGCATCCGTCCATTTTGACCCGACCCGCCCCGACCCGCTGCTAAACGGGTCGGGTGACAATTTCCTTTACCCGCCTTCTGACGGGTCGGGTGCGGGTGACACCTTTTCTCACCCGACCCACCTGCCCAACCCGCCAGAAAATCCCTTATTTGCATTTTCACACAAAACCTATTTGATTTCACTGCGATAATTTCTCAAACACCCAGCGTGCAGTCCTGTTGGTGATTTAGGCAAGGGTTTATTGGTGAATTTGACTACCAAATCTCATTTCCTGCATAACTATCATTCATTCATTCATAACAATTTATTCAATTCAAACCCATAGCATTCATTCAATGGCAGATTCATACCCATTCAGCAATAAACCCCATCTTATAACTCTCTCTTAATTCTCAAGAACAACTCCTCCTTCATAGATATCCATTTATGGTGGCAGCAACACAAGTCCTTTAACTGTATGGTTAGAGAAGGAACACAACTCTTCTCTCTCGCTGCACTCATCTCAACCAGGAACAACATCTTTATTTCAGCTCTAAACATAACCACTTATACACTGATTTCAACCCCATCAAACACCAACAACGGCTCCATTTTCTATCTCTCGCTGATTATTCCTTGCCATGTTTTCTCGTTGGAATTCCAGCCACAACTTGATCTCAAAACCAAAACAGACTGGTACTCCTTCTTCTTGCAGCTCTTGCCATCCATTTCTCGTTGATCTTGAACACATAATCAAACCCCATCTCCCAGCACCTCAAAAATTCTTCAAATCCTCTTCCAAAGCTTCTCGGTAAATGAGTTTCCTCCTCACATAGAAATCGAACTCAAACTTCATCAACTCCATCTGTTCTTGCTTTTCTTTAGAACCCTAGAGAGAAACTCCTCACACCCAACTCTTCTTTTCATTTCAGTTCACCAGAAACAACGAATCAATATCTTTTCTGACCCATCAACCTCTCTCGATTAGAACACAATCTGCTGCTCATCTATTCTCGATCTAAAATTCACATAATTTCTGCTCAGAACTTTCTTTCATTTGATATGAATGTGCGGGTGACCCACACCCACTCGCACCCGACTCCAAAATAGCGGGTCAAACCCGACCCACCCGACCCGATGTGCAGCCCTAGACTTGGCCTCAGAGGCTACGCGTACCATCTATAAAATGCCCTAAAACAGGCGCCAAACGAATCTAAAAAACTCTCTCCCTCACTATAAACCCAAAATTCATTTCCCCAAATTTTAAATTCACGTTTTCTCTGATGATTCTAGACATAAATTAAAATGGAGAAATCGAAACCAGAATCGAACATTTTCAGCGTTCGAATTGTTTCAATCGATCATTATATGTCGCCTCCAATTACAGACCTAGATATTTCTTACAGTAGTTTTCAAGGTAACTCTACTCTACTTTAAAATGTTTTGATTCTGCTTTAGTGATTTTTAATATTCGGGTATCTGTTAATTTTTTTTATTTTTCTGATGATGATCATAATTTGCTGTGACTTAAAGGTGGAGTAGTGAATGAAGTTCCAGTTATACGAATTTACGGTTCTACTTCTGCTGGTCAGAAAACTTGCTTGCATGTACATCGTGTAAGTTCTCTTTACCATTTCTTTGTTATTCACATTCTGGATTCAAATGTATACGTAGTATTCCAATAGTTCCTTAAGTTTACAATAGTAGAGTTTAAACAAGGTACACAGTGCATTTCCCTAGCTTTACCTGATCTGTAATGTGATACTGGAGAGTATCAATGGTTAGAACTGGAAGGTACTAGTTTAGAAGAGTTTCCAATTCTTAGAATTCCTAATTCAGGATGTTTTTTTCACGGTTTTCTAAGAAGTAGTCTTTCTTTCCTTTTAGGGTTTAGAATTAGGAAGGTAATATCCCTTTATAAGGGAGTTGCTACAAAAGTAGAAGATCTGTCCAAAGTTATTGAATTCAAAAGTTAATAAATATGAGAAGTTATTCATTCATCTAATTAGATCATATATCTGTATGATTTGAGAAAGTGTTAATGATCAAACATTTTGACACATGGTAATTGTCTTTCTGATAGGCTTTACCTTATCTCTATATATCCTGTTCAGATATCTCACTGGAAACACCCGAAGAAGGTAATAGTATTGCTGCTAATCTCATAGCTTTCTTGAATATCAAACACTGCTATTTCTTGTTCTCACTTTATTGACATTTTGTTCTATATTCGTCCAAATTATAGGTGACAAGTATCTAAGGCTCATATCTAGTGCAATCGAAAAGGCTTTAAAGGTATCTGCGCCTCCGAAAGGTCATGTTTTGTTTTTAGCACTCATATGTTGGGTATTAGTGCTGATTGATTATATTAAATGGGGATTGTATTCTGAAACCCTTTTCAGCTTAAGGGAAGTGCTGGTAGTAGAAGACAACATGTGCATGGCTGCAATTTGGTACGGGCAAGGAAGTTTTACGGTTACCATCCTACGGAGGAGCTATTTGTAAAGATATACTTGTATCCTGATGGTTTAATTTTGTTGAGATTGGTTTTATTTTCTCTATCATGGAAGGACCTTGACATAGTAAAGATATTACCCTCACGAAGTTGCTCGTGTTGCTAAACTCCTTTTGGTATCCACGAAAACTGTGTTGTGACTTTTAGGCTTTTTATTGTTCTATGAATATTAACATTTGGTGTTTGCTTGCATATCTTTTGTTGTTGAAATAATGGTATAGTTCAGAGTGTATTAATTATATATAATACACTGAATATGGACTACTAATTACCCCTTGTTCTGCTAATGTCGGTCAAAAGATCTTTTTACTGGATTATTTGAATGTTGCTGTTCACCAGTATGATTTGATTCGTAATGCTTTACTCGTGGTTGCTTACTTATGCAATTTTTATATTTGTCAACTGAAGACTGAAACTACTTGTTTGCAGGATGGTGCAGTATTGGACAAAAGTTTCCAGCCGTATGAATCACATATTCCTTACCTGCTTCAGTTTATGGTTAGGAAAATTATTATCTTGATAGTTGATGTAGTCTATATACACAAAGATAGAGTACTAACTTATTGAATTGCTGCTGCTATCTTCTTTATACCATGAAATTGTGCAAAAGAAGTAGATGATTCCTATAATACTTTAGTTAATTTGTAGGTGGATCACAACTTATATGGAATGGGTCAGCTACACGTATCAAAGGTGAAATTCCGCCATCCCTTACCTGATGGTTTCACCCCAAAAAGGGATCACTCCAGTGACCAGAGTCAAAATGTTACAGAGAAGATTACAAGTGCTTCTGCTAAATTTCAGGTCCCTTTCCTAACCAAGTTAATTACTTATATGCATACTGAGGGTTCTTATCATCTGCTATGCTTGTAAACTCTATTAATTTTTATTGTTATTATTTGGTTGTGGGAAATTTCCTTTAGGAAGACCCAACTAGTGATGCATTTCTAGGTTCTCCAATTTGGATATCTTCCACAATTCCCAGTGGGTGGATGTGGCCTTATCCTATGGAGCATTATGGCTCGTTTGATAAAGGTCTTAACCTCATTAAGCGTCAAAGCATTTGTCAGCTTGAGGGAGATGCAGTTGTGGATGGTGCGCCTGATTTCTTTATACTCGAGCAATAAAAATGTTCTCGTATCCATTCTATATGAGATGAAGTTTACATGGTATTTTGGTTGTTTAATGTGCAGAGATTTTGAATCAACAGCTGAAGCTGTACTCATCTATGTCTCAGACTCGACCAGATGTGAAAATGGTTCAATCACTCATACCAATTTGGGAGGTGTGCTGCTATAGTCTAGTCTTTTGAGATGTGTGAAGATTTACTTGCTCTACGTTTTTATAAAAGAACTTTCCTGATATAGGAGGAGTATGAGAGAACGGGGCTGCATGAAGCGGCGATGTCTCCTGATCCTAGCAAGCCACTTCCTGAACACGTGTTGCAAACTTTTTTACACGGACATGAACTCGAGACTGCATTCTGGAATATGTGCAGGAAAACTGATAAGGCATCATCCTATCAAAATACTCCATCAGCAGAGGCTGAAAATTTCATGCTCTCTGTAAGATCTTTGACTGATGTCGGCAGCTTGGTCGACTCAGGAGAACGGGTGAGTTCCAGCTTTCCTGCTGGCGAATCTTCGAAGTGTCCTGAAGAAGGTAGTGAAAACCTTCCCATAGAAGCTGGAAGATCGCCATGCAAACAGGGTCAGGGTAAACATGAACTGGTGCCAGGTAATGAGGGATTGCTAACATCTGAAATGGCTAAGACCTCAGATTCTAAGGTAACCTCTCATGGTTTTGGATGTTCTTACCCTTAAATAATTATATCATAATTTGCTAGACATGATTATTTAAAACCAATCTCTATGTCTTAAGCGTGCCTAATAGCATTTTCATTTCCAGATAACAGATATGGAAACCCTTGAAATATTGCGGTGGCTTGCTTCATCTCAAGCAGCAAATGACTTTGACACAGATGACGAATTTGTCCATGAGTTGGTTCTTAGTCCCTTAATCCCCAAAGAGAAAATAGACAGAGTCTTAGAAAACATTAATTTGGATCATGAGAGCGAATCACAAAAAGAATGTCAAGACATACTTGATTCAGTTGACCACATGGCTTGTGATGAGGATTTCAAAGATCCAATGGTGGCATCTACTGTTCAAAGCTCTCTATGCCAAACTTCGTCAGAAAATACCACTCCTCAAGTAGATGGTTCGCATGATGATAACCTAGTTGATCTTGTTGGTAATACAAACGAAGAAAAGATAAGCAATGAGTTGAAAGGACCTTCATACCAGGTACCCGAACAAAAAGGTATACGGCTCGATAGTAAGTTGAAAAAGACCAAAAGGTTATGGGGATCCTTACCTTTTTCCAATGAAGAAAAGTTAGACGATGATTTAGAGTGTTTTAACTCTGCTGATTCATGTGCTGACATCATACATCATACCTCTTCCCATTCTTCATCTGGAAACAAAATTAACAAAATCTGTGAAGTATTCCCTACCAATAATAGTACACCTATTTCCGGTTTGAAAGAAGGAAAAGAGCTTATTGGAGGTTCTGTAAGGGACTTAATGAGGAAAAAGCGACGCTCAGGAATTCAGCCATGTGGGACTTCTAGAGCAATGAAGATTCTTTCTTCCAAGGACCTTAAAACGGAGGCATATCTCTGTCCAAAGCAGCTAGAATTTGATACGGTGCATGATGGAGAACCAGTTCCAACTCACGGGAAGAGTCCATTTCCTTCAACATGCTCATCAGAGGTATTGTTCTGAGACTTGTGCAATTTTTTAGTTGTAGATATTACTCAAGGAATATGTGTTCCATATTGCAGTGAATTGGGAATTTTTGGTTTTCAGGTGAGACCAAGTGATAAGGTGCATGTAGGAGCTTCTGCTGTAAGTGGAATCTTTAGCTTCTCAGACCTCTGTCCTTTGCCTCATGATTCCAGCTCAAGATCTGTGGATGATTATAACCAGGGTGATTGCCCCACATTACAGCTGGTACCTGGAGTCAGATTTAACACTTGCAAAAATCCAATCACTGCAGTGGATGTGAATCTGGTGCAGGTTGACAATCATGCTAGTGTTGAACAGGACAGACCTACCTGTTTGTCAATACATGATAGTTCACTATACAAATCCGTTGAAAGTAAAGCTGGGCCTTCTGAAGGGATCTTAAGCAAGAAACCCTGTATGATAGATGAGATCAAAGGCTTATCTGACAACCTGTCATATCAAGGTTTGATATGAACAATTTATCTTTTACTGCAAAGGGACTTCTACTGGTTCTATCATGCTTGATTTGTACGTGTCGGTGGAAATTTAGGATTACAAGTGTTTTCACGTTGCTCTTGTACTGTGTGCTAAAATTAATACCCTGCATACAGTCGATGCTTTCTTCAGCTTTTCCCTTGTTGTTCTCCATGTGGATTTAAGTGAACAAGATTGGAGATCTGTAACAAAAAATTGCTCATCTTCTTATAACAAGGGGACTGCAGGTTTAAAAAATTTCCATGTCGACACACTGCATTCTCCAGTATCCTCTAATGTTTGTCAGTTTCCTAAAGAAAATTGAGGAAGATGAAACCAAACTTATTTAACTTTCTAGCCAACTCTTCCACCAAATTTATCTAGTCAGATATGCATCTCCTTCTACCTAGAGCTTGGTTGTGTTTTCTTCTCCATGGCCCCATCTGTTGGGTTCTTAATCTTTGTCTAACATCCCATACCTGGGTGTGATTTTGAGGTCTCTGTGTTGGATACTGTCACTTGTACCTGTGTTGTTGTTACATTGCTTTTCTTGCTTTCTTTCATCTTTTTTCCTTTTTACTGATGGGACTCTCCCATTTTTCTCAGACTACTGCCAAGAGAAGAAAGAAGATCAGTGCAAGCCTGTTCTAAATTTTCATCAAGAAACTGTCACTGGTGTTCCTACTCTTTACCAGAATGATGGTTCAGTCTTATACTTACTGACAACTGTATTTTCGCCACCTTCTGTGGATAGTGTTCTAAGTTGGCTTTCGCATCTGCAACCGCAAAATACTGCAGATCATAGTCCAGGTATGGAGAATGACAATTTATGAGCAGCTCATGTCAGTTATAAGGTCAACTCCTGTGATTTAAGTTTTTGCCCTCGGAATTTAGGTATCCTGGAGACGGATGTTCAATTATCACTGCCAGAATCATCTTCCAAACACAGTGATGGTCTTGGATTTTCACAGGAGGAAAACGATACTCAGGAAAATGAGAAAATGTTGCCTGAGTCCCCAAAACCCCATGAGTTACGTAGGATAAACACACAAGGGTTACCGGCTGGTCTTCGTCACGAGAAATCACGTGAACCAGAAATCGTGTTTTGTGCGAAACCATTTTTGGATCCATCGAGGACAGAAGACCCTCCAACCCTTAAGACAGAAACTGTTGTCTGTCATCCAAATGATACATATCTTGAACAAAGTAATTTAAAAGAAAAAGGACACATGGAAACCTGGCAAGATGTCTCTCAGATTTCAGGCCCAGATAGAAGGTCGAAGCTTACTCCTCTTAGTCAAACTGGCTTTCGGGATCCTGCTAGTATTGGTGCTGGCCAGCAGCTAACTTTGTTGAGCATAGAGGTATTATTAATTTTGTCATTCGCATTCTACATTTTTATCGCATAGTTTTATATAGCATCTAGAATACGAGTTACGTGTTTTAGGGGTGATGAATCCTCTATCCTTGAAAATGAGGATGACTACAAAATTTTATTCAACGTTATAAGTGTTAAAAATATAATGGTGAGGAGCCTCCTTTTTTCGAAGGCTTATGTTGTAGCTGATCATCCCTGAAAACTTCGGCTGCTGGATGCTAGTATTACTTGCTGGAGTATCATGTGTGGAGATGGACCATTTGCACAATATATTTTGTCTTGCAGTGTTCACTTGCCCTAAGTTTTCATGTACTTGATCTTGTTCTGGTTAACAGATTCACACGGAATCAAGAGAAGATCTTCGCCCCGATCCTAGGTTTGATGCCATCAATGTTATTTGTCTTGCAATTCAGGAGGATAATGATCATGTTCCTGAGGCTTTTGTGCTCTTGAGAACTAACAGTGGGGAATCATGTAGGAGGTCAGTAATTTTACTTATAAATGTGCATTAGATTATTTTGACAGTGCTGAAATAACCCATCTTAGGTTTTTATAAGTCTGAATGTTAGCTGTTTTCTTAATCTCTCATGGGTCGTTTGCTACTGTAGGAATCTTGATGGAATATCTGGTTGTAAGGTGGTAACTGTCTCTGAAGAGAAACTCTTGTTCTACCATTTCGTGAAAATAATTAGATTGTATGATCCAGATGTTTTATTGGGTTGGGAAATTCAAGGTGGTTCGATTGGCTATTTAGCTGAAAGGGCTGCACATTTTGGTTTAGGTCTATTGAGTAGCATATCTAGGATGCCTACTCCTGATAATAAAACTGCATCTGGAAATTCAGCTTCTCCTGCAAAAGGGATACCAGATAATTCGCTACCCGAAGCACTGATGTCCGAGATGATTGTTCTCGAGGATGCAATAATTGATGATGAATGGGGTCGGACTCATGCCAGTGGTGTGCACGTGGATGGAAGAATTGTTCTAAATTTTTGGCGGCTGATGCGAGGAGATATCAAGCTTAATATGTACACAATTGAGGCTGTAGCTGAGGCAGTGCTGAGGCGCAAAGTTCCATCCATTCCTTTCAGAATATTGACACAGTGGTTTTCAAGTGGTCCTGGACGAGCGAGATTTCGTTGCATCGAGTATGTCTTAGGAAGAACGAAGCTGAACCTTGAGATAATGAATAAGCATGATTTGGTAAGTCAACATTTGGTTGCAGAATAGACCCAAACAAAACCTGTTTACAATAAAGTAACATACTGAAATATGAAACGTTTAATGTTATAGTTGTCTTAGCTATACTATTAAATTACTTGTAGACCCACATGTTTAGTTTTTTTTGTACTTTTGCAGATAAATCGAACATCAGAGCTTGCTCGCGTTTTCGGCATTGACTTTTTCTCGGTTCTTTCTCGAGGTTCTCAGTATCGTGTTGAATCTATGCTTCTACGATTAGCACATACACAGAACTACCTTGCCATCTCGCCTGGGAATCAACAGGTTTTCTGCCTTCTCATTTTATGTCTGTTTTTTGTATTACGTAGTTTTATTTCAGGGTGAACTCAGCTTGAACTCAGCTTCAGTCATGCCAAATCAACCCCATTTTCTTCTTCTAGTCTTTTTTTTTTAACCAAAATGAAATACTGGGCATATTCCAAGACACTTCACTTTACAAAGCACATATTGAGAACCGTTGACGAAAGCTTTTACACTAACGGTGTATAAATTGCCAATATTTCTTAAATTTGGATCCAGTGTGCAATGTATTTTTGAAGTGAAGTACCTAGTATCATAAATGTTATTTGGGATTTGCTGATCGAGTCAAAATTTTTATCAGGTAGCTTCCCAACCTGCAATGGAGTGTCTTCCTCTAGTAATGGAACCTGAATCTGGTTTTTATGCGGATCCAGTTGTTGTTTTGGATTTTCAATCTCTTTATCCATCTATGATAATTGCGTATAACCTCTGCTTCTCAACCTGCCTTGGTAAAGTCATTCCTTCCAAAGAAAATACACTTGGTGTCAGCAAGTATGTGCCAGATCCCCAACTCATGGCAAATTTGGAAAATCAAATAATGCTTACTCCTAATGGTGTCATGTATGTAACATCAAAGGTATGTTTTCACACATGGTTCTTCTTGGTCTTCTCTCCAACAATCTAGTTGCCAGTGTATTCCTGGTGGTGTTGTGGTTTACACTTGATCCGATTTATTCACGGTATGAGCAACATTTGTTTGTTCATTACAGATCCGAAAAGGTGTGCTGCCCCGTCTTTTGGAGGAAATTTTATCAACTAGAATCATGGTGAAACAAGCAATGAAGAAGTTGACACCTTCACAACAAGTTCTGTCTAGGGTGAGTAGTACTTACCGACCTTGGTTATTCTCCTTAAAGTTTGCCACTATTGATGTCATTTCATCCACTTTGGACCTCGGCCAAACAATATGTGCCAATGACTGCAGTGGGTCTCTCCCAGGCTCTCCACAAGTCTTAGCCGTCCTTGATTCAAATTGTTGGCATGAATGAATATCAAGTTCTAAGCTGACGGAGTGTTATTTCCCGTCTTTCCCCGGCAGATATTTAATGCAAGACAGCTTGCTCTGAAGCTTATTGCCAACGTAACTTATGGTTATACAGCTGCTGGCTTTAGTGGCCGCATGCCTTGTGCTGAGCTTGCTGATAGTATTGTACAATGCGGCCGTAGAACTCTGGAGACAGCCATTTCTTTGGTAAATACACATGAAGAATGGAAAGGCAGAGTAATATATGGTGATACTGACAGGTATTGGAACATCTGATAGGAATTTATGTACTTGTGTGAAATTTCTAAACTACTTGGAGGTAGTAAACGATCTATAGTTGGCACATTCAACTACATAAATCCTTAGCTTTCAGGATCTTATTGGTGGTTCCAGTGTTAACAAAATCCAAAATAAGATAGGTAGTTTTTATGGTCTATCATCTGCCAATTTTCCGTCACTTTGTCTTGTACTTAACACTGTATGTTGTGTAATTCCTTGACATAACAATATCCATTTTCTTGCAGCATGTTTGTTCTCCTTAAAGGACGATCAGAAAAGGAAGCTCTCTTAATTGGACAAGAAATTGCATCTGTTATTACGTCAATGAATCCATATCCTGTCGCATTGAAAATGGAGAAGGTTTATCACCCCTGTTTTCTCCTTACAAAGAAACGGTATGTTGGGTACAGCTATGAGAGCCCGTCCCAAACTGAACCTTCTTTCGATGCTAAAGGTATTGAGACTGTGCGGAGAGATAGTTGTGGAGTAGTATCAAAGACATTGGAAGAATCACTGAGACTTTATTTTGAACAACAGGACTTAATTAAGGTAACAACTAATTTCATGTTACTTCAGCATTGTGCTTATGATGTGTGATTTCTCCACCAGTAAAACAGCACTAGCCTTCCTTCACTTATTTCGATTATGATTTAGGAGATCTGTTAGCTAATTTAGATTTTTCTTCTTTCTTTTTGATGTGATATCCCTCAGGTTAAAGTGTATTTACAGCGTCAATGGACACGTATTCTGGGTAATAGGATTTCTCTTCAAGATTTTGTGTTTGCAAAGGAGGTCCGTTTGGGTACATACAGTACTAGAGCCTCTTCCCTTCCTCCAGCTGCAATTGTTGCCATGAAAGCAATGAGAGCTGATTCTAGAGCAGAACCGCGATATGCAGAACGGATACCTTATGTTGTAATCCATGGGGAGCCGGGAGCACGTCTTGTTGATATGGTTGTAGATCCGTTGGATCTCTTGCAGATCGATTCCCCTTTCAGATTAAACGATCTTTATTATATCACCAAACAAATAATTCCGGCTCTACAACGAGTTTTTGGACTTGTGGGTGCAGACTTGCACCAGTGGTTTTTGGAGATGCCCCGTCCAATTAGGCTGACAACTAGTAAACGCCAGAACCATGCACCAAACGGACAAAGAAACAGAATAGATCACTACTATCTCTCCAAACACTGTATCCTTTGTGGGGATTTAGTTCAAGCATCAACTCGTTTGTGTGAAAAGTGCTCTAGAAAAGGACCAGCAGTGGTCGTTGCCGTGATAGGCAGAACCTCGAAGCTAGAGAGGGATATTCAACACCTTGCTGCAGTAAGTTAATTCATTATCTCTTGTACATGGTGATAGAAATTATGGTTATAGTAATGGTTTATAAGTTGTTCACATGGGACTGACAGTCGAGCTTGGTGGGTACTTGGACGGGAGTGATCACCCTGTCTGATATACTCAGGCCTATCCTAAACCTACCCTCAGGTAGAAAGTCTCAACTCTCAACCCAAGCATGCTACATTGGCTAGATGCAGAATGCAATTTTCCGTTGCTGGTTTAGGGTTGAGATCTGTTGCCTGATCATGGCCAACATAGGATTTTTATGTTAGCTCTTAAATAGATGGACTTCTCCAGGGTTGTACTTTGTACATCAATGTGTACTAGTGTTGCCAAACCTGAAAGTGTACCTGAAGTTGGTTGCAGTTTTCCTTGTGTTATAACTGTCAGCTGTGTGCGGGTGTTGTGCAACAGATATGTGGCCATTGTGGAGGTGGAGACTGGATCGTAGAAAGTGGAGTGAAGTGTACATCGCTTGCATGCTCAGTATTCTATGAGAGACGTAAAGTCCAGAAAGAACTTAATGCTGTTTCTAATGTTGCCACTGAGGTTGGTTTCTATCCTAGTTGCATGGTGGAGTGGTTTTGACCTAAGTCAGTCTCCTAGAGATGGTAATAACTCCATTATTCAGTTTTTTTTCCGGTTCATCTCATGTACAGTAATATGTACGATACGAAGTACAGTTTTGCTTTATCATAAGCCTTTATTCTTAGTTCTTACAAATATATGTAAAGTTTTACGAGTGTAGCTAAACTGATATGGTTGTATAAAATAGTGTTACATCTTACTGTCAGCACTCCGGATAAAGATATCTTCTTATTTGTCTCTAATGTCTCCTTGCAATATGAATCAGCCTTGTAAGAGAAAAGATAAAGACAGTCATGATGTGTTTATTGCTGAGTGTAAACCTCTAATCCTATGATCTTTTATCTGCATACTAAAAAACTTACTGTGTCAACCATATTAATAATAATAATTATTGTTTCGGGCAATGAGGCAGATATGGGATCATGAGAGCAAATGTGCGCACTTCTCATATTTTGAACAACATGCTAGGTTTTGGTTGATAAGGCACTTTCTCAGTCATTACATAGATTTCGGTTACCGGACATGCTTTGGGTTGTGGGACATTTTTAAAGTCATAAGAAGATTTTGGGATTGCGGGTGTCACCTATAGCCTATAGGTCGCAGTGGCATATTTAAGGTCATGCTGCACATTTGGAAACAAATATTGGATTGCAAGTTTTCTTTTTGTCACGACTCACGAGGTAGATTTTACAAGGCAGATTTTATCATAGATTAACATCGATATAAAATGCGAATTTTAAACCACTACGTAAATTCTGGGGCACGAGGATGCATATACATCGTACATCCTGGATTAAGTAAAGATTTTTGGTTTTCATTAAACCACTGCTATCCATTTCATTAGGAATTAATGATCTTTTTCTTTATTTTTCTTTTTTGGGTATCTGGCAGCCTTTTATTACGGGATAAATTTCAGGTCAATTAGCAAACTTAAAATCACATTACAAATGTTAACAAATGCTTGCTAAAAAATACATTTTGGATCATATCAGGCACGGTCATAGGTGACCTTAAAAACTAAAATTGACCTGGGCCAAGACCTTAAAGGCAAAAAGAAATTTTTTTATTTTTGAAATTTAGGTAGTGGACCCGAGGGCTTGACCTGGGCTTTAGCCCCGTTTAGCCCTCTCATAGGTTCGTTAGAGGATCATATGATAAAATTTTAGGTATTAAAAAAATATCATGCTAGCTCAATTGGTAAATATTAGATAGAAGATAATTTTTTCAGTTGCTTCGTAAATTTTAGGCTAGCAGAGGTCCATTAAACAACTTTTGGGTATCAGATAAAAGTTTGGACCGCATATGCCATGTATGGGTAACAAAGGGGATTTTGGGTTATAATTTGAACTTTTTTTGCCACAAGGCAAATTTGGATTACAATGTCGAATTTGAGGGATTCCACTTTCTTGTGAGGTAGAGAAGTAGATGGATCGATTTCCACTTGGTAGGGATTGGATTTATTATCTAGTATGGATAAAACCGAGACTGGACATGTTGTTGGAATGACAGATTGGGTTAGCTGCAAGACTGTTTAGTTGGCTAGATCTTTTCAGATGGAATTGGTCTATTATGTTATATCATGAAATAAAATATAATTTTTTTTTTAGCAAACTTTGAATTCTTGTCATATTCTGGTCGCGATGTCAAAGAATTCATGGTCATAATAGTAGATATAAGTATTACGGTGCATACTTTGGGCCACGAATTAGATCACGAGGCATCTCCTTTCATTGCAACTCACACATTGGTCAAGTGACAATTTATGCCCACAAGGTATACTTTGTATAATAGCCCAATCCTCTGATAACGAGGTATGCTTTTACTGACTAAAAAAAATATTTAGTTACAACGACAGATTTGGAATCAGGGTGAAGATTCTAAATTAACAACGAATTTTAAATCACGGAGGCAATCGTTGGTTTGAGGAGAAGATTTGGTTATTGCCTTATTGGGAAATGTATATCCACATGCCAATTTTTACGTCACAAAACAAATTATTTGACAAGATAGATATGTGTTGCATTTTAAGTCATTTAGAATTGTTTTAGTGGAAAAACAGATAAAATGGTGAAAGAGTAAATTGTAATGAATACAGGAGATCGTACTAGGCTAGTCTAAACCAAGAAAATGGTCGTTCAAACCTTGGTCACAGAGGAAGAGAAGGGTAGATAGGTAAGAAGAGAAAGATGAGATCAGAGCTTGATGATTTCTAGTCGAACTCAAGTCGTTGTAGTAGAATTCAAGTAAAGGGGATGAAAGTGTTTATGATAGTTTGATGAATTTCGATAAACTTCTCGTCTAACTTGTGTTGTCTCTTTGGAAATAGATGAAGTGATCTATTTATAGGTGGAGAAGTGCCCATTATTGTTGAGAAGATTCTCGAAACCATAATATCATCAATCCCTTATTTAGTAACGTTCCACTTAATTCCTTCACATCGTGGGTATTCAGTTACACCTTACATGCTGTAAACCGTCAGACTAATACCCTAATGAGTATCCTGTGACATGTTTGACGTCTCGTAGATTTGATGGTTGGGTCACGTGAATAACTCTTTTGATTATCAACTAGTGTTAAGTATAGTAAAATTAGTAAGTCTATCAGTGGCTTAGAGTATCGAGCAGGCTATACTTTTCAGCATTGTTATAGGCATCACATCCCAGTAATGCTATCTATGGGCATGATGATGCCATTGTTAGTAATTTATATCAGATGGTAGCCATTTACTAAAAATACTCGATTAATAGCTATCAGTAGCTTGGTGCATAAATAGGAGCAATCAATAGCCAATGGCATCGAGTGGCACATTTGAATGTCAAAAAACACGCTTATGAGTGCTAAGGACAACATTATAGAGGCTGCGACGATTGAGCGCTAGCGTTGGACTAGCGCCAGGAAGTAGTCTGGTGATGGGATTGGTCCAGTACTGTCGTGTTGCTCAATGCCTGGAAGTCCGCAGACTTGGAAATGGGACAAGCTTGGAAGTGGCAATCTTGGAGGTGCTCAATATTTGGAAATGAAAAAACCTTGGCGCCGTGCTCTTAAGGACCAATAAAATGATTGGTGTCATCCTTTCAAGGACCAAGAAAGAAGTTGGTGTTGTGCTCTCAAGGACTAAGCAATTAGCGCGTTCTCTTGAAGACTAATCAAGGAGTTGGCGCGTGCCCTTGAGGACCAAGGAGGGTGTTAATTTACCTACCCCAAGACCCCAACATCACAATTCCGTTTCTATCTAAATTCCGGAGTAAGTGGGCTTCTAAATGCGGTTTGGCGCTATGCTCTTGAGGTTGACAGAGAGGCTGGCGTCGTGCCTTGGAGATGGAGATCTTGGCGCTATGCCATTCCTGGAGAGCTTGATAATGTTCTCTGGAGATGGAGAGGTTGGCGTTATGCCTTGGGTTGGAGAGGCAAACGCTTCAAGGAGCTAGAGGGATTGGCGCCATGCATTGGGCGTATTTCATATGTTTTGCGCACTTTTCTTTTTGCTTAAATTCTGTATTTTGGCCAAGTCGTGGCTATTGATTTTGAAGCCAATGAATTCATCCGGGGAATTATTGCACTTGACATAAGCTCAAATTGTAAATATCGAAATTTCATCCAGGTAAAGCCCTAATATTGTATATGTACATATATTTTATAGAAAGGCTATAAGATTAGCGTGAAGTGTCTATAGCTATCAGTATATACTGTACTCTCAGTTCGAACGTGAGATAGACTCCCAAGGTTTATATTTCTGATGCAGCACAAATAAATTTACGATTTTCTCCTTTGTCAAAATTCCACAATCTACAAGAATATTTGATTTACTTTTATTTATTTTTTATGAAAGGGACTTATTTATTATAAAGGTAAGCTTACATCAGGAAGAATATGGACTAATCCATGATTATCCCTATTTAAATACCAAATTTGTTCTACATTTAAAAAAATTTCAGTAGCAAAGAACTTAATTCCCCCAGCCATAACTCTATTTTTAGAGTCCAAAATGCAAAGTGGTAGGATAAAGAACCTCTCTATACGTCGGTTACTACATTGTCTCCAACGATGTTCCCCATATATAGAAAATATTCTTTTAGTCTTTAATTCTTCTTATACCAACTTATCTTATATTCATTCTAGTTCAACTGAACTTAGAAAATTTCCTCTTAAAATGTTTATTCCTTACATAGTGTGGTAAAGCTTTCAATATATTTTTGTTTTCTTTTATTTACTTTGCTCTACAGTCGTCTTTTTCAATATGTTTTTCTTTTAAAATCATGAAGAAGAACAACTACAAATATATCTCAAACTGGATTTTTCAAATCTCAGATGGTGTCCTTTTGGAAGATGTAGTAAAATATCCACTTAACAATCAAGATGAAAGGTTTGATACATCTCCAATAATCAAAGATCAGCAAAGTTCCCCATTAATTGAGGAAGAATTTTATACACATAATCATGAGATTGTTAAAACTCAAAAACCTGCTTTCATCATAGCTTTCTCTTCTCCCGAGGAGTCTTGAAAACCAAAAATTTCTATTGGATTATCGTTTGGATCTTCTGAAAAATCCCTAACTCTTCCCCCATCTCCATATCTAATCGTTACTGAGGAGGTGATGGTAAATGAGAATTTTAATCAGTATAAAACTATTATGGAATAAAATGAACCTAACACTAACTGTTCAATCCATTTTGATGAGAATATATTTGCTTTGATGAAGGATGCCAAGGGATAGAGGGACTTAGGTACTTCCATTGCTTCTTCCCTTTTTCCCCTTATTTTTCCTGCTTATTAACTCTCTGCATTCAATTTTTTTATTTTGTGATATAGTTAAATCATTAAGTGGCTTATAGTTCCCTATTAGGAATTATTCATTTTTTTTATTAAAAATGAAGCTAACAACATGGGACACTCAAGGATGTGGCAATAAAAAAAACAAAGCAACATTTAGGCCAATCATCAAAATTGGAAAACTAGAGGTTTTGTTTTTTTCTGAAACTAAATCTCAAAAACATTTACTAAAATAACTTCTATATGATTTTCCTAATATTCATTTGGGGGACCCATTAGGAAAAACTGGTGGTTTAGCATTAGCATGAGTGGATGGATTTCATTTTGAAATAGTTCACTGGAACTTAATCATGATTAATGTCTTAGTTAAAACCAAATTCAATAAAAAACAATGGTATTTAACTGCTTTTTATGGTAACAGATATATTCCATACAAACTAAATTCCTGGATTTTATTAGAAGAAATTTATGTAAGAGTCTTACAAAATGAAATGGCTTGGATTGTAAAAGGAAATTATAATCAAGTCCTAGACCAATTTGAGAAACTGGGAGGTATGCCTTTCAATAGTATTAAGGCTAACTCTTTCAAAATATTTTTAGAAAGATCATCTCTCTTTGAATTAGGTTTTAAAGGTAATAACTTCACATGGAACAACCAAAGAGAAGGTCATAGAAATATAAAAGAAAGGTTCAAGCTTTCGTCAATGTTGATTGGAAAATTCAACATTCTGAAACAATTCTAACTCACTTATTACATCTTGGCTCTTATCATTGTCCTCTAAGTTTGAATTTGGCTTATATAACATGGATTAAGGAGAAGTCATGTATATAACTGATACATAGAACCTGGAACAACTCAATGGAGAATGCTTCAGAGTTATGATTTCCAGTCTTACTAGACTAAGGTAAAATCTTTTAATTTGAAAAAAAAAACTTTTAGTGCTACAGATTGGAAATCTTAAAAGCTTTAAAACAACTGTAGGGTCAAAATGCTCATATACTACCAAAATAAATAAACTCATATCTATAATAAGATGCTATAATTAGAAGAAAAAAATTACGATAAGCAGGAAACAGTTTCTAAACAACTAACTAGAGATAATATGATTAAGTTAGAAGAAAAAAAAACAAAGTACTTTCATGTAAAAGCACTTATAAGAAGAAAAAAAACAAAATTGACTGCTTAATTGCTCAGAATGGGGAGGACGTAACTCAGAAACCTTAAATTGTTGAGGAATGAAAAAATCACTTTGTTGTACCCTTCACTGCCTCTTCTACTAATCAGGATCAGGAACTAATGGATTTGATTCATTTATAAGATAATCTCTGATCAGAAAAATAAGGTATTACTTTCAAATATTTTTTCTTCTTAATTCTAAAACTAATGGATACCAACGTCTAGTGAGATTTGAGATGTAGTTAAACAGATGAAACCAAATAAATCACTGGGGACTAGATGGGTTCTTTGTTAGCATCTATAAATATAATTGGGAGTTGGTTGGCCCTCAAGTTGTGTCTCTAATACAATATTTCTTCAAAACAAAAACTAAATGAAATTTTTTTTCTTCTTGATTCAAAAAACTACTAATTATTTTAGGCTAAATGGGTTAACAACACTCCCTCCAAAATCCTGTCCAAATTCCTAGAAAATAGGCTTAAAGTTTATTTAGAAAGGATGATCCCTCCTTTTCAATTTGTATTCTCCCCATCTAGACAAATCACAGACAATATAATGGTGGCTCATGAGACTATTTACTTTCTCAAGAAGATGAAAACTAAGAATGGTAGCTTAGGAGTCAAAATGACATGTCAATAGCTTTTGACAGGGTTAATTGGGACTTCCTAATTCAAACTCTTAAAGATTTTTGCTTTAATAAAAAATGGTGTATCTTAATGCATCAATGTATATCAACTGCATCCATTGTAGTGTTACTGAATGGAAATCCAAGTGAATTTATCTAGGAGACTTAGACAAGAAGATCCGTTATCTCCTTACTTTTTCTTTATTTTTATGTAATTTTTCTTTAGGTTACTGATAGCTAAGGAAAAAACTAGGCACATACAAGGAATAAAAAATCTTTAGGCATAGTCAATTGGTTTCACAACTTTTTTTCGCAGATTACTAATTGTTGTTTACAAAAGCCAATTTAATAAGTTATAAGAAAATCTTTTGAATATCATTGAATAATTTAGTTTTGCCTCTCTATCTCCTTACCTTTTCTTTATTATGGAAGTTTTCTCTAGGTTAATGATATCTAAGGAAAAAACTAGGCACATACGGAGAATAAAAATCTCTAGCCATAGTTAATCACTTTCACACATTTTGTTTTTCACAATTGACTATTTGTTGTTTACAAAAGGCAATCTAATAAGTTGTAAAAATATTTGAATACATTGAACAAATATAGTTCTTCCATTGGACAACTAATAAACTTCAATTAATCACTTTCACACCTTTTTTTTCCACAGATGACAGTTTGTTGCTTACAAAAGCCAATCTAATAAGTTGTAAAAATCTTTTGAATATCATTGAACAATTTAGTTCTACCTATGAGAAACTAATAAACTTCAATGAATCAGGTCTTTTTTTAGTAAAAAGACCAATCCTAAACACCAGAGAATGATGACTAGGCTGTTAAAAAGAACATACATCAAGGATCCCTTTTTAGGAGCACCTTGATTCATTGACAAATCAAAGCTGAAAACCTTTGATACTATAATTGAAAAAATGGATCAGAGAATCCAAGGATGGTAGAGTAAAATCCTAACTCAGGCTAGTAAACTAGTTCTAAACAAGTTTGTCTTATCTTTGCTCCCTATTTACCAAATGGGATGTTTTGTATTATAAAAAATAATTAATTCATAAGATAAATGCAGTACAAATGGACTATTGTGGGGCAAAGACAGTAATACGAAAGGTGTCTATATAAAGTCTTGGGATTTCTTATGTAAACCATTCTTTATGAGTGGCTTGGGCTTCAAAGAAGCCAACAAAATGAACAAAATAATGATTGCAGAATTGGCATGGAGATTGGAAACTCATCCGAATGCTTCGTGATCTTTCTTACTCAAATCTAAATACTCTCAAAACTTTACTGTCTTTTATACCATAAAACACTACAATGCATCCTAGATATGGAAATGTATATTTTAGGGTGTCTCAATCATTCATAAGTACAAATATTGAAAGGTAGGTGATGGTATAATGATTGACATTTGTATTGAGAGCACTTTAGTTTCTTATTATGGTAAAAAAAAAAAAATTCTTTAGCACTTGTGTCTGAGCTAATTGATTTTAACAATAAGAAGTGGAATGTTTATACAATTAAAAATAACCCTTTGATATTGCTGACACAACTTTAGGAATCATAATTTTCACAGATACTGCTGGTTTTTTGAAGAAAAAAAATAGATTAAGATGGTTGTTAACCACCAATAGAGTTTTTTTTCTCTCTGTAAAGTCCGTATACAAAAAACTACAAAATTATGCTGTTAATATTGTGATACTCGCATTTTCCTATCTGGGTTTTGGGTCGAAACCCGTCATACCCGTACTTTTCTCGGGTTTAACTAAATACGATGTGTGTCCTAAATGGATTATCCCTCAATAAAACTAATATGCTTAATTAATAGAAGTATGGAATCACAAAATACTTTTAGCATGCTTGACACGTTGAATATGAGCAGCTATGGGGCATGCTAGTCTTTTTCTTTATTAGTGATAAAAACAAGAAAATGAATCTGGAGAACAACATAAAAATTCTATTCTTTTTCACCTTCTTCTTCTTCCTTTCCTTTTTTTCCCGGGTGATTATCCCCCCATGTAGGAATAACAAAACTATGATTTAAACCACGCTGGATGGAGTAATGGTTTCACTTGGCTTTTCAAAATTAGTGAGCTGAATGGAGTTCACGATGGTTGGCTTTTAAAAATGGGTGGAAGAATTTGTCTACTCAGTTTGAAGAAATTTGATTTGAGGCATTGGAGGAGTATTTTATGTCCATTCATGGCAACTAACTTATCTTAAAGAAATTGCCATGTATTGCAACTAACTTATCTTAAAGAAATTGCTGGCCACTTCATGGCATTGGAGGAGTATTTTATGTCCATTCTTTTAGTTTTTAGTATGGTGTGTACTTATCGCAATTTTTAGTATGTTGGACTATATGTCGACGAACAATATAAAAAGTTTTATCTTGTTACTATGAATAGTGGATGGTTCTTAGCTTGCTTTCACGACAGATATGGTAGTTATTTTCTTAACCAGACCTTTGATTTAAAGGTGTATAAATTTATGATGAATTAATGTTTCTAAATGAGCTTATCGTGTTCATTAGAGTCACTAGTTCTGTTAGCTAGCTTGGAAAATTTAATATTTCAACTTGCTTGGTTTTTGCAAGAACCATTTAGTATGTAGAACTGCACGAGCCCTTGGTTATGAGATTTGTATTATATCACCTCCAAATCTTTAGTAACTTTGATTGTGTGAACTTGGACTGTGTATTGTATACCTAATTGTGTGTTGATGTCGATTAATCGTGCTCATTTGCCGTGTATTTGCTGTGTACTTAAGTGCAGTGGGTACTTACTATGATTTCAGAGATAGTCTTTAGTATCTATAAATCTGTCACGTTTTACTCATCTTGGTGAGAAGTCTTGCTTAACACAAAAACTGGTTGAGATCTGACTTAAACAACATTAGTCTTTAATTATGGTTGCTAAACTTCTTTCCTTTTTATGTTTGATGTATAAAAGGATACAAGTAAATTACATTTAGACAGTGATGGATTTCTGTAGACAATTAAGGATCTGGCTCGTGTTTCTATTAATTTTATATGAAAGAAATCTTTTACAGTTAAATGAATAGTTTCTATAGCTTATTTCAGTATCTTTGGCTTACTAAGAGTAGTGTTGTACTCGTAATTCACTCATAGAAGAGCCATTAAGCATTGTTATTAGTCCTAGTCGGTAGGTACCGGTATGGCGGTATGCGAGTATATATATATCTTGTTAGAAATGAAAATGAATTATTGTGCCGAAATACGCTGGGAAATGAGATTTTATCCATTTGTATATATGGATACAATTTAATATATATGTGTTGCTTCGGAACTAGCTAAGCCGAGTAGATTGATCTCTTTCATAATTGCATGATCAAGTATATTAGTAGATTAATTAGCATGACTGTTTGTAGATATTGTCATGGTGGGATTTTATTAAATCTTTTTGTTCCAAGCATCAGTAGTTGAGTCTTAGATAGCATTTGTTTTGCTAACAATGTTGAAATGGGTTTTTGATTGACAGGCAGTAAAAGAAACCACTAAATACTTTTGAGGCAATTGAACTGGAGAACTCACTTTTGTTTTGGTGAACTTGTGAAATAGAATGATGATTGTTCATAATTGTTGCTTCTGAATTATAATAATTCTTCTACTTTAAATGACAACGTCCTCTCTTGTGGTGTTTATGTCTCGTTTTAAGTGGACAATTTTGATTGCTAATGTTCATATTCATTTTCCGAATATAAAATGATATTTGGAAGTTATTGATTTTCGTTGTTTATAGTATTTTGAATCTGTTAGAAAATGTCTAATAGGTTAGGATGGAAGGTTAAGTGGACAATTTTGATTTCTAATGTTCATATTCATTTTCCAAAATACAAAATGAACCTGAACTAGCTAGGAGAATTTGATTAGGTTTTGTTGGTCTTTCAAATGCTCTATGGTATTTTTCTTATGGGTTAGGAATGTTACTAGCGTATAGCAAGTGTGAGGGTACACTTGTATATCTTTATGGAAGGGTATTGTATTAATGAAAACCACCTCATTATTAACAATCAAGTAGAACTCACTCATGCATAAATTAATAATAACATTTTCTTTTGAAGTTTGGATGATAAGTTTACTGTACATGTTATTATGACCATGGTTTGCGTTCACCTGCTTGAGTAATATTGGAATAAAAGATGCTTTTAGTAATTTTGTTTAAAATTTATCATTACGTCTGTTATCTTTTAACCTATTAATTTATTTCATTAAATATTGTTCCTTGATTAATTATCTTGACAAGTACCCGCTGAGAATGTAGTTAGATGCCTCCATTAAATTTTGAATGTGTTAACTCCAATTATTTTCTGATGTAACAATTATTGTTGTTTTTAGTCTCAAACTGTTGTGTGGCGATGTTGGTATGGATGTATTTAATTAGTACACGATAACAATGTGAAACTTGGGATAGTTGGTGCTACGCAATTTATATTATCTATTGCAAGAGATGACGTCTATTTAAATAGTGTAGTTCATATCATCTAGTAATAGATGGTTACTATCTTTATGGTAGTTCATACTATCTAAATAAAAGATGAAGAACTATGGTCGTGCTTGATTCCTTCGAGCTACGAAGAGGGTACTTAGGCAGCCGCTTTGCGGTTCAGCACAACCGCATGAGGTTGATCATATCGTCTAAAAAGGGTTGGTTGCTGCTTGGCAGTTCATACCATCCATTGAAAGATGATTGCAACTTCTTCGAGGTTGTTCATATCATATAATGAGAAATAAATGGTGATTGTTGGATGCCAATTCATATCACCAAATGAGACTAGGAGATGGTTGTTGCCATTTAGAAGCAATTCATAACATCTGAGAAGAATGGTTGTTGTTTATGATGACAATTCATACCATTGATCTGGAAATGATTACTAACTCTCCTGAGTTGTTCATATCATTTGTAAAAGACGGTCTGTTGAGCTTGACTTAGTACTGTGAATTAACAGGCCCACTGGGGCTCCCACCTACGGGTGGTTATCCGGACGACCGTCGCTGGAACAGTGGTAGACAACGGGACTGATCATCCCCACCCGTCGATGGAACGGTGTGTGTTATCAGGCCTGCTAGCTCCCACTTACGAGTGGAAACCCGGAAGACCGTTAGCTATAACGGTGACTGGTATCCGACTACTCTGGAAGGAGATAGTGTATCTTCATAATGAAACGATGGATATCGTATGTAAGATTCAATGATCCTTGAAATACAAAAGCTTGGTGTTCTATAAGAGATGATTGTTACTAAATGTGGTAATTCATATCATCTGTCGGTATCGATAAATGTCAGAAATGATATCAAAAACTGTAACGTAGTTTGACGGATTTGATGAACTAAAAAAATATATAAAGATTATGTTTGCCTGCTTATAAAGCAGTTTGAGAAAAATCGATGAACATTTGCTTGGTAAGACCGAATTGGTTCAAAAAATTTAAAGTACGGTTTCTTGAGTGGCGTATCGGGAAGTTAGAGCTGGCCTAATGGACCGAAACCTGACCCATTTGAAGTAAAAAATTTCTGGTCTGTCACAAATATATTCTTAAATACAACTGCTACTTTTTAGTCTTCCTGGAAGTTAAATTTCTCACAAAGAATTAAAATCTTCTTAATGGAAATGTATTCATAATGTTTTACCATATAGAAAAAAACTAGGACGATTCGCTAAAGATATTGGTATACATATTGTGTTTTTTCTCTCGTAATAATCCTTGTGAATCAATTAAGCATCTATTTTATTTTATTTTTATGCTAATTCAGTATGAATGCTTCCACCATTGGCAGGGTTGAATCTTGATTTTATGTGAGATTCTCCTTTTATGGAGTTCTATTCCAAACGGATTGCAGGTTCCAACAATGTTAAAGTTATTGAAGTAGTAGACACAAAATCCAGGTTAATATGGAAGGAGAGATACTAGAGAATTTCTTAGGATAAATCTAACACTAGTCCACAAACATCACTAGCAATCCAAAAACACTTAAGTTTTTGGTCCTTACCTTTACTAGAAACCTCAGATATGTTGATACAAAACAATGACACTACTCTAAGCAACAATCTGGATTTTAGTAATACCTAAAGAGGGAAGCTCCCCATATGAATCAATTGAAACTTAGATTTGAGGCTTCCTATATTGATTGTAACTCGATTGTAGGATATGGTCTAATTTTTAGGTCTGATGCAGGTTCAACAATCAAAGCTAGAGATGGGACCTTCACTGCAATCAATCCTAAAGAAGCTGAGTCTTTGACTTTTCCTGAAGTAGTTTATTGGGAAAAAGACACGAACATCACAAATTTCTAGATTGACTCAGTTAAATGAAGAAACCAAGCAATCATCTCTGAAGATATATGAAATTTTTTGTGCCATGTGCGAACTTTTGGGAATAACTTTCACTCATAGAAAATGTAACAAGGTAGTAGATGTTTTGGAAAAGAAGGCTAGGAGGTTTTCATAGACAATAATGAAATCCAATGCCCTCATTTGTTTTTATTCTCTTAACTTAGATAAATGTAGCTTAGATTCTGGTACTGACATTTTTTGAAATGCCTTTCCTCTTCCTGTATCTGAGGGTTGGGGGATTCTCGTACTTTAGGCAACTTCGGTCGGAATAGGGGAAACTAACAGATTAGATAACCTCCTGTAATCTCAACCTTTGGTTATAAGACTTACAAAAAAAAAACTTAACTTCCTTGGACCTAGCTTCCTTAGCCACCATATATACTAAGTTCAGTAGTTTCCTATGACTAAATTTAAAGTAAATATACCGTCTATTTACTTTTTTACATTAATTTGAGCTTTTCAAGGGACATACGAATGAAACATAGTAACTTCATTCACCAGATTCACCAAGTTCTGTCATTGATGATGTATCAATTAGTAATCTTCAACTCCTTCACACTACCTAGAGTCTCAATGAAGGCCTATTAGCTTCAGCATTTGAGGGGTTGACATTCGAACCTGATCTTTCCCTGCAAGGTCTCTAATGACATATTTTGTCAATAATATTATTAAAAATCCCAATATAAATTCAGACTCTAAGAAAAATCCCATTATAAGAACCGATGACTAGTGCTAGCAGTAGGAATGTTTCTAAATTCCAAAAAGATGGAATCAATCTGTTTGCTTGGATTTGGCTCCATATTATCAAAATTAACTGCATTGTTGTATTTCTAGATTGACCAGAGAATAAAGATTTTTTTTAAAATATTTGATTCCAAAACAAGATCATTCATCCAACAAATAAACCAAAAAAAAAACATCATTATCATAATTAAAGTTATACAAAAATTGCAAAGAGAAGGCAAACCAAATAGATTTAGTGAAGGTACATTTCACAAACTGATGCATTTCACCCTCTAAAATCACATAACAGATTTTTTATCACGATGATGAAACTACAATAAAGATCTAGGGTCAATAAATTAATTTGGATCACAGAGACATATTTTGATCAAGTGCTAATTTCGGCCATTCTAAAAACTAAACTGATTTTAGATTAGGATGCAAATGATTTTGGGTCACTTGGAAATCAAATAGACTTTCAGTTACTGAGCCAAATGATAAGCCACTCGACGTATTTTTTATTTACCACGCACATATTTCGGATTACGCACACTTTACATCGTTGAAAACTGTTAATATTCTCTAAGTTGTCTGTTTGTTCAGAAGGAATTAGATCATTTTTTTAGAAATATAATTCCATTCCTATGTTTGATAAATAGAAATAGAAACTGGTTAGGAATATAGTTCCCAAAAAATAAGGGAACATGAAACCCATGGGAGTGGTGGGTTTAGAATTCCCTCTTTCCAGGGAATATGATTCTTAGGAATGGAATTCCCCTCCCACCATCCAAACTCGCCAAAAGGGTTGAATCACAAGTTATCATATAATCTTCAATTGAATTGCAAAAGATAAAAAGCTTTTGGCCTCTATAAATAAATATTAATTAAGGTACTTTGTCTAAACTATGATGTCGTCTAATAAACCTGGCTATATTGGGGTCTACGTACGAGAATTATTTTGGGTCTACCGCTAAAAGACAAAAAAAACAAAAATTCTTTATCCAACTATTTATGTTATTAACTAATATGCTTGATTAGTGTTAGTTAATTCAAATATTAGTTAAATTTAGTTGGTGATTAAAATTTTATTATAGTTAATGTTAGATGGTAAGAGTTAGAGTAGAGTTTTTCTTGAAATTTTGAAGAAGAAAGAGAAGAACTTGAGGAAAACTAGGGTTTTGGGATTTTGGTAGCAAAGATAAAATTCGATTGTACTGACGTATATTTTAGTAGTGAAGAAGAAGTGGGTGCATCTACGTAACGTAAATCAGATTATCATGCTTTCGATCCACACGATTTGGGGTTTTTGTTGGACGAACAAGATTGTGTGAACCAAAGCATAGATGAGGATTTTAATCAAGCAAATGAAGATTCAACCCTGAAAAAAGGAGACATTTATTCTTCCAACCGTCAGGTACACATTCTTAGGATCTCCATACATGTATTTGTAGTCTATAATCTCCAAAAAAGTGTTTTTTTTTGTTGCAAATTTTAACCTATTTTCTGGCCTTCATATAACCCAGAATCGTTGGTTACGATAACACGTAACCAACAATTCCACCTCTTCTCAGAAATTATGAACCCGAATCGTTGGTCATGGTCATGAACAACGACCGATTCTGGTTTAGGTTTGGGGAAATTGGTAGGTGGAATAATCGTTCGATGTGTGTTTCTCTATGTAACGATTCTTGTCGAAAAGGTGTCTAGAAAAACTGCGGTTTACTGAATGCTAGAATCGTTACATAAGTTAGTTCATGTGTGCCGATTCTAGCATTTAGGTATTTTTTTTCCCAAAATCAAAACTAGGTAGGATCGTTTGATGTTTATGGACCTAAAGGTCGATTCTGCGGAATCGTTCGACACGATTGTTACCTATCCGCTGATTCTGTTGGCTTAATTTTTTTGTTTATATTGTAGATTGTTCAAGCGGTCGACGACCAACCTAAACCCGTGGCTCAGACGGGGCCTGATACCTCTGCCCACTACTACACTGATTTGGTGTGGGAAAATAAGGAAGATGTAAGACAATGGTTTGTGGACAAAGGCAAGGAGATCAAATGCGCATTAGTCTTAGGTCGTCATACGAGGCATGATCGTTTTAAAATTGTTTGAGAGAAATGACAAGTGAACAATGGTTGCCATAACCACAATTAATGTTAATCAAATTATTCGGCAATTAAAGTAAGACATTTTTTCATTAATAGATAAAAACTTAAAAGTACATATTTATTAAAATTTGGAGATATTCTTTTTCTCGGCGCGAGACACAACTATTATGGCAGCTTCAAAGTGATAAAACGACTCTCCTCTCCTCTCCATTTGGTATATGCATCATGTGCCTTAAACCTGTCACCTCCGTGCCTAGGGAGAAACTCGTTGTACTTGATGCACAACTTCTTAACATGAAATAACATATCAGCAACATAGTCGTCCCTGTAATCAAAGCGCGGACCCTTCCACTTTGCGTCCGCCTTGGGAACGTAAGGTCATGTTTTTACTTATAGCCAAAATATACGCTCATACCGATCTTATTCTGGGAAATCCATAACAGTGTAATAATTCCTAACCCATTCCGTCTCATCCACAACGGACTTTAACCTTTCCCTTAATTGGAATTGGTCGTAACCTCGTTTCTTGAGTTCCTTTTTTTCCATGGCAGTCATTGGTTTGCTTTCTTTGCGTATCTCTTCTTCCATAACCCTAATTTACTTGTTAGTTGATGATGATAATGATGATGATGATGATGATGATGGAGTAATTCGTTTGCATCTTCTGAGTATTTCTTCAGTTGAATTGGTAGTTGATGATGGACTTGCCATTGCAAAAGAGTTTTACTTTGAAGGAAGCAGTGAATGTTGAAGAAGGATTTATTTGAATGAAGTAGTGTATGATGGAGAATGGGTCATTGATAGGCACATTTTTGTGTCTATATTGCGCCCGAATATCTGCTTCGATAGTACTTGATTTTACACTTATTATGTCTTTTTTATGTCTTTGTAGGTAATTTTTGAGAAATAAACATTTGCGGAAAAATTGGCTCGAAAAGTGTTAAAGGAACCCATACTTTGGATTGGGGCACCCCCTTTTACATTTCAAAAACCGATTTTGGCGGGAACCATAATCTTATCGAAGAGAAACTTCTGATGACTATTTGTACGTGATTTTAGGGATTTTGGGTACTTCTATTTGACCCAAAGACAAGAAGAGATCAAAACAAGATCAAACACATCAAGCAATAGTGATTCATGCCGTGAAAAGTGCTTCAAAACCGTGTTGTATCCGGAGAAGGAAAATTGACGCTGTAACAAGATCAAACACGTGTTCAAGTTGGATTTGGACTCTTCTTTGAGTCATTATCAATTAAGGAAGATCCCTAGGGTTAGAAAAGGCTATAAATAGCAAAGAGAATCGAAGAGAGAAAAGGGGGGTTTTGGGGGAGAGCTCCAGTACAATTCTGCTGCTGGTGCTGTTGCCGGAGAAGAAGAAGACAGACGACAGTACGATTCTGTCGCTGATACTGTTGCTGAGTAGTCGCACTTTAAGCTGCTTAACTGTTTAAACGGAGACACTTATCAGTTGCTTGTTTCCTGTTGCTTTTCTGCTGCTGTAACACGCTGAACCACTTCACTGTAACGCTTAAAAGCGTATCAAATCAGCTGTGTTACTTCCTTAGCCTTTGTAAACAATTTTTGAGCAATGAACGATTGTTTTGAGCATATTTTCTCTACAATGAGCTAATCACCATCACTGGGATGACGGAGGAAGCTTTTTCTCTAATAATTAAGTGGTATGTATTTAATTAATTTATTTATGATTAATTGCCTTGATTGAAAATTGATTTAAAAGATTTTTATTAAGCAATTGTGATTCCGTTAGATGGTACATGCCTCGGATTAGGTCCCTAGATGCTCCATGCTTGTGTTATACAATTGTTGTTTTGAAAATCTATTTTTGGCAATGCTTTAGAATCAAATTAAAATGTTCTAATTGCATGATTAAAATTACTATCACTTGATTTATTGGTTAAAAGTGGAATCCTGAATCCTAGTTCTTCCCCATATTTTTAAAAAGTCATCTTTATTTTAATCTATTTTATTTTCTTTAATTAAAATTAGGTCTGAAATTAAATCTTCACAAGTCTGAGAATCGAACCTCTTTTTACCACTATATTTTACCACATCAGTCATCCTATTTATAAGCATAAAGGGGCCAACAACTATATTTTCGAAAAAAATCAAAAAACTAGATGTTGGGCAGAAGTTTGACTATATGCAATGAAAAGTAACATATAAGGTAATTAAAACCTTAGATCAAAGACAAACTAAACCTTATAGTCACTACGATCTAAACATAATAAGTCATTCTAATAAAACTTTAGCTATTGTTTTAGATATAAATAAAAATCCATAAACATAACAAGTCATTTTCAACATTCACTCACTGATCATCTTGATCAGCTTCAGCGGTTTCAGCAGCTTGAGCAGCTTCATTGGCAACCAATGCCTCGTGAAACTCCCTCCACATAGTAGCGACATCGGTTCTGAGTGTTCCAATTCTAATGACCTCTTCAAGTTCTTCCAATGCTCTCCAAGAAGCCTCTTGAGTCTTCCAAAAGGAAAACCAAACTTTTATAGGTTTCGCACAATTGGTGGCTCCGGATTTCTAAAAACATCACACTCACGGATTTCTATATAATAGCTAGTACTCTTTCCATTGTTCTCCATGCCTGCGTAAAATAAATTGAAGTTTTTAGAGATAAGTATGGTCAAAGAGGAAAAAAAAATCAAAATCACTAATACAATTAACAACAAAATCAGTAAGGAAATAAAATGAAGCCAACAAAATCGATAGTTAGGATAATAATTATCCACCGATTTCAACCATAAAAGTGTATAAAAAACGAGTAAGAATAAATCCTATTCAAAATTGTTGGATAAGACAGAACTTGTCTCATGATTCTCATATGAGAAAAGTAAAAAATGAAGCAGAATAATCGATGGATACAGTCTGTCTTATCAAACGATTATATATGGTATTTGTTAGGGGAGATAATCTGGTTCTTATCCAACGATTCCCATCTCAGAAAGGTAAAAAAATGACAAGGTAGAATCGATGGATACATGAGATCGTATCCAACGATTCCCATATGTGAGAAAAAGTAAAAATAAATAAAAAGGTAGAATCGTTGGATATGATCTGTTGTATCCAACGATTATTGACATGATAATTATCTACGAGTAATATGGATTGTCGTTCGATGTGTATCCATCGTACCTAACGGTTCTGATGCATGTTCTTCATGTTCATGAAGATCATACAAAATCCTTGGATACGATACATCAACATCGAACCATTACGGAAAAAAAATCAGGAATTTGATTCGCTAAAAATAAGATTAAAACACTTAGATCAACCAAAAATGGTATTAGAAGTATGGGCTTACATAGATTTACCTTGTAGATCGAGTGAGATGAGAGATCCGAGAATTATTTTGAAAAAAATTGGATTAGGGTTCTTAGGATTTGAAAAGTTTGATGGAAATAGAATTTTTTTTTGTTGTTTAGGGTTTTGTTAGATTTGGAATACAGTGAAAAATGAAAAAAATTTTATATTTATATTTTAATTTAAATATTAGAATTAGTTAATTAATGGAGGATAGTTTAATACTACCTCCGTTTTAGAAAAAAAATTACCTTCACTTTTTTAAATTGGTCTATTTTTATGCTAAAATGAAAAAGTGATAATAACACTTTTCTAAAAATGAAAAAAATATTTTTATAATATTTAATTAAACACTCTTTATCCTACTATCTAGATGGGTGTAAAATTACGTAGACCCTTATCTTCTTAGGGTTAGGGTTACATGAAAGTGATAGTGAACGAAGGTTTGCCCAACGCTGTCAATACCCCCACCATCAGTTGGATTCCATTTTTCAAGAATGGGATAATCTCGGACCAACTTTCGCTTTTTGATCATCCCTACACAGTTACATATGAGCCCTGTAAAACTAAAATCATCAACCTTACCTTGTGACCCAAAGGCTGAGCTGTGCAAAATCATACTCGTCAACTTGACCAAGTATAGGAGCTTTCTCTAATATTCTAGAATGTAGAAGGCCATAACCATGTTGACCCTACGAATAGTAGGGAGTCATCTCTAAAAACTACAAATATATGGATCTTGGCTCATTGAGAAAATTTTGCAGACAAAATGACAGTCTGTAAGCATAATAAACAAGGACATAGACCAGTTTGTATATAGGCAAGTGGGTACGTACTATCCCACGTTCTCAACCAAAATGAGTGGGAAAATCGTGACCATTTACCATTGAATTCTAATTGATTGTCACGTTTGTTGTATCTATAGTCCCATGGATTGAATGGTGATCCTTAAACTTTGATTCCAACTATATTGATTCCAACTCAACTATACTCAGAACTGGTGACACCCAAATGCAAGACAGGTAAGAATTTTTACAGCATCAAGAAAGCTGACCAAAGACATGATGTTGCAAGCACAAATAAAAATGAATGTTCACCTCAGATTAAGACAGCAACACATCCAAACAAACTCCTGTTTTATTGAGAAACCCACAATTTCCCAAGCAAGGAAAACTGCTGGCCTAGCACTTTCTTTCCAGCTCTGATCTGTGCAGAACATGACAACCTCTATTCAACCAATCTCTACTGGCTTTAAAACCACAAAACATAACGGAACAGAACCCTTATATTAAAACATAATAATATAAAACAATAACATGAAAACAACAGCTCTTGAAGAGCTTTCCTACTCCCTTCCTCAAGTCAGGTTTTGATACCCAAGTTTTCCAAAAACAGATTGATAACCCTCAAAAGTAAGGGTGATAAAAAGAACCTGCATACCCATTTCATGAAAACAGATAAAAATAACGAGAAAAGAAAGAAATCCTAGCCATGTAAGTTCCTGACTTCTTGTTAGTTCTGTCATATTTGCTGTCATGACCCCATAAAAAAAGAGGAGAAACCCACCATTGCTCACAAAAATGACAACCAAATTTCATTTTTCTTTTAAAATCATAGGACACAAAAAGCATTAGAGAAAAAGGATTTATGTTGACAGGAAGAAGATACTTGAAGGAAAATTGATTGGTACTCTCAATATTGATCTGCCTTCAATAATGATGTCTCTTCAGTCATGGTGCAATTAAAGCTGTTTTCTTCTCTGTCAACTTTCACAAGGTAAAAAAGCAAAAATACTATGCAGATTACAGTTGGTAACAACAAACAACTACTCACATGGGTTTTGGTTATGTTGATAAAATTTCTGTTAAGAATGACATAAATTCTTACTGCATATGTTATAACTTATAACCCCTCTTGTACCAACTCCATTAAAGTGACCACAATATACCAATCTTAAATTTGTGTTTTGACTTGTAGAAAAAACAAGATTTTCAAAGTACAGTCATCAATAGAGTGATTAACAATACCAGGAAAAACTTCAAAAACAAGTACTCATTTCTTGAGAATTTCTATTGTTTCGGGAATTCATCAACACTTAATTGTTTGAGTTGTCACACTTGCTATATCTTTCTATGGGGAATGATGAATTTTGATTATCTGTTTTTGTTTTACTTCTTCTGCTAATGGAGGAAATTTTTTGAGAAACATCCATCATATAAGATGAGAAGATGAAGACTAGAAGCAGAGATAGGTACCTGGAAAAAGGCCAGTTTGTCTGTGATATCTTGTTTTCATTGGTGTGGCATTGCCCTACCCAACGGAACTATTCTCTTTAAAGGAATATTTGAGATCTACTAATTTGATTTTCCAAGTACTTTGTGAAGTAAAAGCCCACTTGCATTTGTACCTGTAGTGATGAAAATTATGCTATAGGGGTGACTGATTGAGAGGGACTTCAACATCCGTCAGTGTTACTTACCATCAGGATAACACTATACTGCTTTGTATCTACTGGAGTATGAGTGTTATTAGAGATGGACAATTCAGTTCAGTATCTTTCTTTGATTTCAGATCCTGATTCCTCAACTAATTTGTATCACAGTTTCAATGTTTAAGCTTGTGGAAGAAGACTCGGAGTTTCAAAGGATATGGCAGGGTCATTGGCCTCCATAATTGGAAGTGTTGCAGGAGGTGTTCTACTGGTTTCGATAGTAGTTGTCTCGCTATGGTATCGGTTACATTACAAGAAGTTATCGAATAAGAACTCGGAGACAGGTTCTTCGGATCCATCTGCACTAGGTAAGGTTCTCTCTGACAGTAGCCATGAAGAATTTCAGCTGGCACACTTCATCCTAACACTGTTTTTCTGGTATTCAAAATTTACAGTGGAATGGAACAGGGGAGGGTCAGTTTCAGTGGGAGCTCCCACTCTACATGGAACACAGAGAGCAAGACAATTCAAACTTGAAGAATTAGATCAAGCAACTAAGCAATTCAGCGAAACCAATCTTATCGGAGGTGGAAGTTTTGGTTTGGTTTATACGGGTTTGCTTCATGATGGAACTTTTGCTGTAGTCAAAAGACGATCTGGTGCTCCTCGACAGGAATTTGTGGAAGAGGTGATACTTAGTTCCTCAAATGCAGATTAGTAACATTTATGATATCTAGTCTCTGGTTATGAACTTGTTGTGAGATCCCTCCCTTAAAGATTGTCAGTAGAGTTAAATAGCAATAAGTATAAAGCCGAACCTGAATGTACCAGTAACAGGTTGCGGGAACTTTAGATGACGAATTTCCAGAATAGTTTAGCAAAGGATGAAATCACTTCCACTTAAGGCATTGCTTAGAAAGCAAAGTTGAAATCTGTACATAACATTCTATACATTGACCAAACAGGTGTGCTACCTCTCGGACATTCAGCATCGTAACCTTGTTACTCTCCTCGGCTACTGTCAGGAAGATGGTTCTCAAATGTTAGTTTACGAATACTTACCAAACGATAGTGTTTGTAGTCATTTATACGGTAAGTGTCAATACACTACATTTTGTTTAACAATACTCATCATTCGATACATGTCAAATAACTTCTTGCTCGGCAGATAATGGGAAAGAATCAACGACAAAACTAGAGTTCAAGCAAAGGCTCTCAATTGCTCTAGGAGCAGCTAAAGGTATGACCCTAATGTGAATATCTGAACTTCCCACCGAAAGGAATTAGATAAATGTGGTTGAGTAATAAGTTTCTAATTGAATCCATATGTGTAGGTTTATGTCATTTGCACTCATTGAATCCGTCTTTAGTACACAAGAACTTCAGAACAGCAAATGTCCTAGTCGACGAGAATTTCATTCCTAAAATTGCAGATGCAGGGATTTTGAGATTACTGGAAAAAATTGAAGATGCTGGCCCTTCGTCTGAAACCGCTAATGACAATGCTTTCCGAGATCCAGAGTAACTTCATCACTACTCACTTTTTTTATGCTCGTATAAGAAATAAGACTTCTTTTGTTAGTCAATTCTGCAAAACTTTTGTTCAGGGTTGGAGAATCAAGACTACTCCCTGAATCCGGCGATGTATACAGCTTTGGTGTATTTCTTTTAGAGCTTATAAGTGGACAAGAAGTTTCAAAGATTAGCTTCTCAGTGCCTGGTGAAAGCTTGATAAAATGGGTAAATAACCATTGTCGGTGTAGTTTCTTAATGATAGGATTTTTATATTTCTCTGTACTTAATCTTACTCAGAATGTAAATCTGCTGTGTGCACCTATTACATAGATACCTTGACTGAAGTACTCTAGTTCTTGCTAAGTTTTTCCCGAAGTAGCTATATGTTCCAAAAATTTATAAATGCTGTACTGACTGAATCCTTACCTCAATTTTCTAAAGGTTGAATCCCGTCTGGGATTGAATAGCCTTGTGGACAATCGGCTAACCAGCAACTTCACTTCGGAGGGAATGAAAGATCTGATTAGGCTGACAATAGGTTGCCTAAATAAAATTGGAAGATGGCGACCGAAGATGGATATGGTTGTGAGAGAGCTTGACCGGATTCTCGAAAAGGAGATGACACAGACAACAGTTATGGGCACAGGTAATACTACAATAGTCACTCCTGGGAGCGAATTGTTTACTTCAAAATAAACTATGAAGAAACTGAAGAAGCAATCTTTAGCAAAGGAAATGATATTGGAATGACTGCAACAGTGGAATGATAAAGCTTCATCACTGATGATATAGGTGGAAAAGAATACATAACTTCTGGATTTGTTAGGCCCAATTGTGTTATATATGCTGTAAGGAAGTTGCTTCAACTTACTCTCTTGGAAGGATGAAAAAACTGGTTCCCTTTAAGACTGGAGTGTATAACAATATTTGATTATTAGAGATGATGCAGAACAGATGTTTTTAATCCATGAACAAGTTACATGGTACTTCGCCATGCATATTTTTCACGTTAGCAGTTACAATTGCAGTTATCAGAACAAAAACAAGAAGAAAGAAAATGCAAATCATGTTAACAATCAGGGTATGAAGATGAATCACACAAACATTTTCAAGCAACTATGAATCCAAATAATACTATCAAATATCATAGACTATAAAACAGATATGTGACAGAACCATTCCATGCATTTCATATAAAAAGTGTAATCAAATCCAGAGAAAAGGGGGAAAAAACTAGCAGATAAGAACCTATTTTCATATATCAATATAATCCTTCATGATTGGGTTATTCTTCTCCAAGTAAGCATTCCTCTTCCAATTCTCCACAGCTCTCTCAACTGCAGACTTTGCTTGACGTACTTCTTGTGCGGAGAACTTGTGTTCAACAATACCCAAAGGCCCTGGTTGCAGTACACCTATTACAGTCTCCATTTCTTGCTCTACCTGCCTATAAAAGGATCCCCCAGCCAAATTAGCTAACTGATTTCATAAGTAATCACTGAATATATTAAAGCTTCAATAGATAAAGACACACGTACAACATGGAGTCCAGTTACCAAAATATGGCTTTAAACAAATTAAAATCTGATTTAGTGCATGCAAATTGTTTGCTAAAATGTCTAAGGCAACTGAACAAGTTTTTTCCCCTTTTTTTCATCGATTGATATGTTCGACTGTTAAGAATTCAACAAATTAAATCGAAATTGAAGAGACAATTAGCAATAACCTTCAAATTTAGGTGATCTTGATAAAAATCCTAACAATAAAATATATGAAATTAACGACGGAATTGGATTACCCAGGAATGAGTAGTACGTCAAGCGAAGTCTGCAGTTGAGAATGCAAAGAGGATGAAATACGAGTTGTTGGTAGTACCTGAAAAGCCTCGAAATTGGTCTGAAATTCGTAAAACGTGAGAAAGGTGCTGACATTCTTCTTTTCTGTTCTCTTCTCTTTTCTGCTCTGTATCAAGAGACGGAGAGATGGAGAAACTAAATAGGTTTTCCAACTTGGACCTTCCTTTCCCAAAGAAAATTGTTTAGGCGCCCACCGTAAAGTTTGAAGCAACCCATTTACTGAAAATGAACTCTGGGGCCTACCTAATTAACAGCAGTAAGGCCAAGTCATATGGACAAGGCAGATAGGCTAATTTGCTAGTTTTAAGCCAGTATGGACAGAGAAAAATGGCATATTTGTTGTTTGTCCTCTGCAACAAAGCCTCTATTAAGCGGTAGAGAGTCGCTCGATAGAGTCTACGTAGAGCGACATAGACTATATCGTTGGCGATCTAAAATCTATCACGCGGTATAGATTTTATTATTAGACGGTTATTTTATCCAATGGTCTTAAATGAATCCCCTTAAAAATATCTAATTTTAAACTCATCAATTCAGCTCACACCTTCTCTACACCTCAATCACTTGTACATATTTATGTTAATCAATAATAAAACTCTTCTAATTTTTCTGTAAAATGACTTCTAATCCTCAAAATCAGAAAATTAATCCTAACCCCAGAGTTCGTGGTACAAAATTACAATAGCCAAAGATGAAAGCGTTTGTAGGAATTATGTTCATTTCACAAAAAATAATATCAATTAATGGTGCATCTCAAACATGCATCACCTTTTGGGATAATATATTTCATAAATTTAAAGAGAAAACTATGAACATCTATAGTCATGATAGGGAGGAGTTGTCAGGTTGCTTCCAAAAAATCAATAATCGAGTAATCTTAGATGTTGCTCATGTCATGCAAACCACACGTGCTAAAACGAGTGGTCAAGTCGAACTTGATCTGGTAAATTATATTAAATGTCCAAAAAAAATTTTAAATTCAATTTACATGTGATCTTTTTTAATAAATTTGTTATTATAAATTGCAGGATCGAAAGCGTCAGTCGGACTAGCACCACAAAAACGACTAACAATTTGAATACGAAAGTTGTTACCATATCTTAAAAGTGTTGTCCAAATATAATGTATTGCTTTTAGCAATATATAGCAAGTTTCTGAAAGATTACCATACTTTCCTTCTACCTTTGCATCTAATTCAAGTCCCAATTCACCATTTTTTTTATCGGATAACTTAAAAAATCCTAATTTCGATATCAGTACAGCTAATAACAATAAATAATTTTTTTTAGAAAGAACCGGAATAAAATTAGCTAGAATATTATCTTAAGAAAAAAAGTCCAAAATTTTAACATGACCAAATTTATAGATCACCATCGGACAACCGAGAAACATATTTAGTATACACTAAACAAACTCAAAGTATATACAGTACAATAACTTTTTTTTTCTTTCTAAAACACTGTCTATGGACTACCAAGTGCATTGTCTATATTATAGATCCACTGGCCCAAGTATCTCAATCAACATACTAGCCAACTTTTACAGGCTTGATTGATACTGATAGTCTAACTGGTTAGCACTCTAGCATGTAGCATCACTTTACAAGAGAAAAAGAAAACCAATCAATACTACTACCTAGCATATTAATCTCATGTCACTGAATTACCTCAATTGATCCAAATCCACTTCCACAGTTCTGTCCAAAGTTAATACTATATCAAAAACTTAATTCAACTGATTATTGCATAGGTAACCATCTTTAGATATACACAAGTCCTATTTTTCATATTTGAGGAATACATACAGTATATTAATAATCCAAAATATTTACTTCTCTAGATGGGATTAGTCATTATTTATAAATATACAAGCATCACCTTTTATGGCATGGCATATTTATACTCCCAATAATTCATTTCTGATTCTCTGAATTTGATATGACTATTTGGTTCGAGGAATCGGCCTGATTCCCTTGGAATTGGATCGTGAAATCTATTGTCAAGCTTTTTTTTTCTTCTATTTTCCCCCCACAAACCCACCGCTTGAGAAGTTTAAAGGCGCACCCAACTATTTCACTATTTCTATTAGGAAGCCCTTTAAAAATAAAAATTAATGTTTTGTCCGTGTTCTTTTTATCTTTCTTTATGGCCAAATTACCCTCTTCGTTTTCACTAAGTAGAATGCGAGAGAATCAGAGAGTAGAAAGCGAGACAACTAAACACAGAGAGAGTTACTTCCATCTATAAACAAGAAATCCGACGACGACAACAGCATTAACAACATCTCTCTTTTAATATCTTTCTATCTAATTCAATCAAATCACTAGAAATCATAACCTAAAATTTATTTGCTTCAGGTATGGTGGTAAGGGAAATTTCGGGGGTTAAGGTCTGTAAATGGTGAGTGAGTTTAATTGATCGTACAATTGAGTCACAGGTTTTTGTTTAAATAATTTTGGTGCTTCTTAATTTGAGATTCAATTAAATCTTTTTTGTTTTCAATTTTCTTAATGTAATTTTTCGTTTTTGTTTGAATTTGTTAGGATTTTTGTTGATTCGATTTTCTCAGCCATGCAATCGATCATCTTCATCTCTTATTGAATTTAATCATCTTATTTTCAATTAAATCAGTGTGGATCTTTAGTTCAATTTTATTATCTTGTATTAGGTTATATCAGTGTAGTTCTTTTTGATTTACAGGTTGTTTTTCGAATTAGAGATTTCAATCGAATCGATTTTTTTTAACTCTCCTAGACCTTTCTCTTCATATTCCTCTCCAGGAAAGTTCATATCCGGTCCTTATGATGATCCCTCCTCATATTATGGATATAGGGAGAAAAGTTCAGTGGGTTTTGGTGAACTCTTCAACGCTAAACCTTCTACATCTGACGGCAGTCTAGTTAATGTTGTTGATCATCCCAGTATGAATAATATTATGGCCTTGGAGGCCGCAGGTCAAGGTGGAGGCATTAATCCCCGGATGAATAGCAACTCGATGGTTGAGCATGAACTTAGTTCTTCAAATTTGACAACCTTAGAGCAAGGCCGTAACAATTAAGGTTGAGTAACCCGGCAACCCACTCTTCTATAGCAGCATCATAGATGATTGTATAGTTCACTTTCTAGGAATAATGTTGACATGGTCATATATTGTTGTTAAATGCCATCACAATTACTTGTTTAGTTCAAGATAAATATGGACGAACACCCCTACATCCAGCAGTCATGAGAAATGAATTTCATGGGTTTCTTTATTTTGGGTGGTCAGTAGGAGGATAAAGTCACTTCTGAAAGTAATGGAAGTAGTTATCTTGCAGTAGGAATAAGCAACAACTTGGTTTGTTTATGGGATATATTGAACTCTACTATAGTTCTGGAAGTCAGCTATTCAAGGTTAGTTCAACTTTCTTAATGTTTTAAAACCAATTGTCTCTGTAAGGATAATCATTGTTATTTCGCTGGTGTTTCTTTTCAAAAATTCAGAAAGAACACTTTTATACTCAATGCATTTATGGGGTGATAGTGTCAAAGCTCTTCATGTGGCATCTGTTATTATCTATAACGAGGTGGTTGACATTGCTTACTCCGCATATTTACTTGTTTTTCTTTCTTAACTACTTGGTGCTGACTGCATAGTCTTTTAACCTTACGTTTGCATGTCATTGTTTGGAAATTGCTTCCTCATAATTACACTGCATTATCTTCGGATTCAATAGAAGAATCAGAAACAGTTAGCATCTCATTGTGCAGCAATACTGAATTTAATGGTCAATAATATGCAGCTACCTGTATGAGTAACTTGTTGTACATGAAGGTTCGATCTTTCATATAGCATGGTCTTCAGATGTGTTGAAATTGATGGATGTATCTGATGATTGTACGTGGATAAACTTCTTAGATCTTTTATTTCTCAACAGTGCTGTTTTCCAGCAGGCGTTATTAATGTTATTTTCAACTCTATATTTATCACTGGATATAATGTAACGTTGTCTTAATTTACCAATGGCACAATGCTCGTATATGGACAATTGATCCTGATGGGATATATTCTATGATCCCAGGATTGTTTCTGGCCCCGATTCATCTAGCCTGATATTATTTGACCACAATGCTAGGATTTGGGACTGATTTTTTTTGTTGATTATGTAAGTTTACATCTGCCTGTATCTGATAATGAGAATAATTACCAGGTCAATTACAAGACATTTACTTGTACTAACCACGTTAACGTACTTCCTGCCAACTCAACTTTGGTTGTGGCTGGTTCTTGCAACCGCTTAATTGATAGATTTTTTTTGTTTTTTTATTTTGATTTATTATGGTGTTGATGATAACATTTGATTTAATTATTGTGTCTTCGATGACTAAATAATTGTAAGACCCCGATATGGGGACCCCGATATGGAAAGCATCTTCTGTTAATGAGTGGTATCATCATTCTTTGTACTTGAAAGATTTTTGTAAGTTTTAATTTTTTATAGTGGCTTCATAATTTGTTATGCAGGTTATACATTAAAAAAATGGATGCATAACGTATTATGCAGATTTTTTTTTGTTAGTACTGAAAAAGAATATGGATGTATAATCTGTTATGAAGTTACAAAAATGGTTGTATAACCTGTTATTCATCCGGAAAATAGTTGTATAACGCATTGTACACCAACTTTTTTGTTAAAACTGAGATCAACCAGAAAATGGTTGCATAACCTGTTATGTAATTGCAAAAATATCTGCATAACATGTTATGCAATTGAGAAAATGACTGTGTAATTCATTATGCATTCATTTTTTTGTTAGCATTGAAATAAAAAGAACGGCTGTATAATTCATTATATATTCTAGAAAAACCATTTTTTTCGTCAGCACTGAAATAAAAAAAAAACAGTTGTATAATCCATTATATATTCGAGAAAATTGTTGCATAACGTATTATGCATCAACTTTTTTTATTAGCATTGAAATCAACCAAAAAATGGGTGCATAACATGTTAGACAGCTACAAAAATGACTGCATAGCCTGGTACGCAGTTGCATAACGCATTATGTATCATTTTTTTGTTGGATGTTATTTTTGAAGCATATATATCGTTTTAGTGGTTGCATAAACAAATTAGTGGATGTGTGAACCAAAATATGGCTGTATAATTCGTTATGCACCTTTTTTTTTTGGAATGTTACTTTTTATGTATATAAATATCGTTTTAGGGTTGTATAACCAAATCAGTATGTGCATAAATGTGGTGGCTGCATAATTGGATATGCATCATTTTTTTTTTTCTGAATGTGATTTTAAAGGTATATATACATCGTTTTAATGGTTGTATAACCTAATTAGCGGATGCATAAATCAAAATGTGGCTGTGTAATTTTTTTACATCTTCAGCGGTGTCTGCATAATGTTTTATGCATCTTTTGTGGTGTTTGCATAATGGTTATGTATCCAGTTTTCGAAGTTTGTTCCTGAAAGAACAATTGCCTCCAACTTTTTCGTAAAAAATTAAAATTTAATATTGTTGTTTGTACTCGTTGTGTAGATCTCTTTAAAAGCTTTCCAACGAGATAAAATTTGTAAAATTCCAAGGCATATTTTTTTAGATTTGTTATATTCTAGTTTGCTTGATAATTATACCCCTGAAAAAATAGGATGCATAACGAGTTATGCTGACATATTTTACTGATGAGAGAGAATATATGAGATTTCATTGTTATACAAGTAGCACATATTAAGGGTACTTGTTTCTTCATCTATTTTCATAATTTCAAATAATTATGAGTCCGACAATAACTAAAAAATATTTTGGGCTTGTGAATATAAGTTTTTTGGGCTTGGGCTTAAAATTCCCTTAATTTAGTCGGAACTACTGTCAGACCCAATTTTCCAGTTTTTCTCAACGTGAAATCCATAACTAAAAAACTTCATGCGCAGACTCATTTCCAGTGAAAAAATTACTCACAAACCCATATTAAAAAAACTGTTTTCATTTTTTCTCAATTTCCAAAAATAACTTTTCATTCTTCTTTTTTCTTTTGATTTTAGAAACAACCAATTCTCAGCGCAGAGTAACTAAGACAGGGATTTTTTTTTAACGGAAGAACTTCAGTTTTGTGAGTTGGTTCTCTCTAGGTTTTTAGGTTTTATTGTTTCTTTGTGATTTTATGTTTTTTTTTTTTTTTTTTTTTTATATTTCGTTTTAATTAGATCTAGTTTCTCAATTTTTCTGGAATAATCTTAATCAAGTCAAAACCTTAAATTCTCTTTTTGATTTTTCAAGTTCATCATCAGGTCCTAGTTCTTGAATGTCTCTTAAGCATGTAACAAATTGCATAAATTCAGCCTTGGAGGAAATACCTAGACTAATCGGTTTGAAATTATTGTATCCTTCATGGTTAGGCTAGGAAATGGTTGTCTAAAATCTAAGTATTTGATTGTTCGGGTCCATCTGGATACGTGTTTAGTTATATATTTATGTGGATATAGTTGGTCTTGACAGGTAAGATGTTCGTATATTTATATAACTGTTTAAGTCAAGTAAAATATCACTAACAAAACATAAAGAAGATGTAGAAGATTGTTTTATTTTTTTCAGGACCGATATCTAATTTCTTTTAACAACTAGCAGCTACTCCAATCCACGTTTCCAAATACAATGAATTCCCAAAGTACAAATCAATATGCAATATAATTTACTATAGAATCGCACATCCGTAGTCGTTCAAATATGTATGTCTTCCATGTTGTCACACCATCAGCCTTTCATTTTCTATGCCTGCATCACGATAAACAACACCGAAATATCTATATTTTTCTATAGAGTTTTTGTTTTTGCAGCCCATAATTTACATTTTACAATCTTGTTGATTTCAGCTTATTTCGACTGGGTCAAAGTGGAGGGTGAAAAATAAATCTCCCTTCCCAACACACATTAATCTATCGATCTGAAGATAAAATTGAAACATGTGAGTCGTTCTTTTTTTGAATGCAGACAGAAATAATCTGGTTGGATTAGATTGCCACTCATTGATGATGAGTGACTTTCACAAAAATATTTATAATTTTTGTGATTTATTAATGATTCCGGTATTAGATTTTCTGGTGTTAGAAAAGGATAACTGTCAGCAGTTATAATGTTTTGGATAATTACAAACTTGTAGTGTCGTGTCTTTTCCAAATGGATTCAAATTCGGTATTGAGACAGTTGGATTAGAGAGTTTGAATTATACGTACGAGCAATTAGCATATCTATTTAATGGGAAACTATCATTTTTTTTAATGTGTTCTTGTTTCAGACTATTTGGGGTGCTGCAAAAAGTGGGTAATGAGAGTATGATATGAAAAGAAAAAAAATACTCCCTCCGTTTTAGTAAAAGTGTTACTATCATTTTTTTATTTTAGTAAAAGTGTTATTATCATTTTTTTATTTTAGCCTAAAAATAAGTTAAAATAAAAAAGTGATAATAACATTTTTGCTGAAAAGGAGGAAGTACTATTCTTCGACGACTTCTTTAAAAAAAAAAACAACAATCAAAATTGGTCTTGATCTGTTTGGTTTCAGTTCTGCCAAATAGATCAGGATCTTTAATATTAGTTCTATGTATTATGAATAAAACTCTTTTGTTTCATTGCGAGTTTAGGTTTTAGTTTGATTTTTTTATTCTTTCTATCGTTTAGTGATATGTTATTACCGGTTAAATTATCTCATATCGTTGATGGCTTATATATTTCATTCAACTGTATTCAATCATGATCAAATATTATGTTATTGACGATGTTTCATACTAATATGTTACTAATCTTCACATATAAGATTAAGGGCTGTGGATTTTGAATGTAACAATAGTTTTATGGACTATTTTTTTTTCCTCAATGGAGAATCAGAGTTTGAAGACTCACAAATCAAAATGTTAAGTCTGATTTCAGAAATATCATTTATCAAAAATATCAATTTATGTATTCCAATTCCTATGTAATAAGAATTTTTATCACTATTTATACTTGTATTGTATTTCTTTGTTGATATATTTAAATTCGATGTACGATTATTTGCACTATTAATTAAAAGTTTATTTTCTTTTAAAAAAAATACTAAAAACTACTTAGAATTAGATTAAAAAGTATATCTAACTTTCTAAATTTTTACATCAGTATTGAAAGATTGATCGATTAATTACAACTAAAAGAGTAAGTCCAGAAAAAAATAATACTACCTCTGTTTCAGCAAAAGTGATAGTAACACTTTTGTTGAAACGGAGAGAGTATTGTTTTTAATTAGAAACAATGGTTTCAAAGCAGTTCAATCCATCCAACTCCAAAGCAAATCTTCTTGTACTTGTTCTCCTTTTCTCTTCTTGTTTCTGAGCCTGCGCTTTTGGTGTTGAGTTTACTTTATCATCCCCTCCTGTATTATTCTTTATCTTCTCTTTAGAGGATAAAGAACCGATCTTTTGTTGTAAGAACTCAAAACAAACAGCATCGAAGGAACTGAAAGTTGAATTCATGATTGAACTTATAAATCTCTTTTCTGGCTTTTGAATCAAGAATTCAAGATAAGTAACTTGTAGACAATATCTTAGTTCACTGAAGGAGGAATTCTAAATTCAGTATACAGTTTTGAGTTTGTTCTCTTTATAGATTTTGGAATTTATAAAGAGAGAAGTTGCGTGTGGAAAAGAACGCGGAAAATTGATCGAGTCTAGACGGTACTGGAAGCTACGGTATGGAGCGGAAACTTCAGCCCAGTCAAAGTGGTTGTAGTCTGATTCTGACCAAGAAAAAAGAAAAAAATTCCTGAACTGAAGATTTGCCCCAATCCAATAAAGCTACACCTTTCTAAAGTGGGTATACCAACTTAGTGACCTAAAGAACAAAACCATCACAGCTGATCATAGCTTATGCAGTTTGGGTGATTTGGTTGCCTTCATTGTGGCACAAATCATCTAATTTCCAATTTGGTTATCCCACAAGAGACAATGCTCTAAATAAATGGAATATATGGTTCAAATTGAGTACTACAAATTAGCCATATAGCTGAAGTTCCAATTATCTCTAGCTCACCTTCATCTTTCAATTATCCGCTTCCTAGGTCTATCATCGCCAAAATCATTCCTCATCTCTGACCGATCATTGAACTCCTTAGGTCTTCCACGCTGCTGATATCCAAATGCACTACCATTTCCATAACCCTTATTGAAATTCCGCATATTTCCTTGTCTATCATCCATTCGTCTACTACCATACGAATTTCCACCACCACTATCAAACATCTGTACGTTTGCCCGTCTGTCATTCATTCCGCCATAGTCATCTACCTGAGATCCCCGATATCCATTACCATTTCCACCACCCCTATCAAACTTCCGCACATTTCCATGTCTATCATTCATCCGTCTTTCGCTATACTCATCTCCACGAGATCCCCTGTTGTTCTTATGAGAACCAAGAAATGATCTACCGGCATCAGCATCACCAAATGAATCCCTCCTGTCATTCATTCCATTGGATCTGAAACGTATGTAATCTATTCCAGAATCAAACTGATCACGACCCTTGATAGGATTTCCTCTCCTAGCATGGCCTGGTTTTCTTCCACTAAACTTGTTTCTGGAGTGTTCGTTATTATCATCAGATTCTGACCCAAATTCGAACCCATCTTCGGAACCAGAGCTTTCTCCCCTTTTAAGACCCCTTCTATTTGAATTCCATCTACTTCTCTGCCTGTGGCTAGGGCCAAATCCTTGCTTCCTATCATAATCAGAGTCAGAATCCTCTTCAAATTCATCATCTGATACAAATTTCAGTCCCATATGCGGACCACTACTGCCTCTGCCTCTATATCTGTTTCTTGACTTTTCTATATGACTACCTTTCCAGTTAGAACGATCTGAATCTTCATCTTCAGAAGCTAAATCATGCCCTGGATCATGAGAACGTGATGGGGGAGCTCCTCTGCGCCTAGCATGCAAACGAAGATGAGAGTCATCAAAATCTTCAGACTCGGAGTATCCTTCAGCTTCAGAAAGATCTTTCAACGAAGCCTTATGTACAATGCTATTGCCTTCTGTGACTAGCTCATAACTATTAACATCATCATCTTCTTCATCAGCGAAGTCATCAAATCCAGTAGGAGGCTTCCTTTCATCACGATCTGGATGTCTACCTCTTTCAGGGGCTCTTGATATTCTGTTGGGCTGAGAAGAATCATCATCAAAATCTGACAACCTCCCTCCTTCCTCACTCAATAAAGAAGAATCCTCTCTCCTTCTAGGAGAATCTGCATACTCAAATGCAGCAACATCTGCACCATCAGACTCGTTGTCATCGAAGTCAAAATTCCAGGCATTGGAACCCCCGGGCAAGAGTGAGACCTTCTCCAATCTTGTCCCTGGATCGTGTGACCTTGTCCGTGATTGATTATTCGTAAATTCATCAGGTGGGCGTTGGTGATCACAATGAAAGCATGCCATATTTCGCCTATAATTCAGGAAGTTGCACCTATAGGGTAGGAATGACAAAGAATTTGTGAGGTTTCTTAAATTGAGAAAAGAAATATACACAGGTTGGCCATTATTAATTGAACTCCACCGAGGCCCGAAGTCAATAACTGAATACATTCGCTGAATGACCTATAAAAACTAAAATGCTCATGAACTATGGAGAAAAGTTCCAGTATAGTGAGACAGGAAGGTCCTATGGATCAGGTGGTGCTAAATACACCCTTCAATCAGAGCATGTTTTATTTCGAACGATAGCACCTGCTAATGGAATTAAATCTACTCTAATGAGCCACAACCCTCCAATCTTCTTTCACGTATCAAAGCATTCAACATGCTTTAATGTTAAGATACATGAGAACCGTGACCTGGAGACTGTTGTGGTAACACATTAAATTGGCAACAAATTTCGGTAATAGTGGTGTACAAAAACCTACCCTGGACATTCCCACTCTCCTGGGAGCAGCTGTCTCTTTGGGCGCTTGGCATCACATTGCAAGCACACACTGTTCTTTGCAAAATTCATAAAGTCACACCTGAAACAAATAATCGCCGCCCAAAAAAGATGTAAGAAAAAAGTAGATGTAGGAAAAACAAATGCAAAGAAAAATATGTGTACTGGCTAAAGAAACTCTAGTTACAGTCTTATTGACATATCAAACTATCAATCTTGTAAATGCAAAGTGTAATCCCCAATATTGTATAGTTAGTCAACAAATGGATTGTGATTATTAACCAGACATCCCACAATTCCCCATCAAGGAGCATTCTCCCTAGGGTCACTGCAAACATAATATAATTGGGGGAGATTTGACAGTGTACTGCAGAAGGGTAAACACTCCAGTGGGAAAGCCAGAAATATTGTCCACTGGAGAGTAGATGCTGTTCAAACAGTTCTAGGTCACATTGGATGGATACATCTCATCCCACCATATGCAGGTGTAAACCTTCCTTTCCATTTATACGAAAAAACAATCACATAAATAAATTATTAAAATTAAAGATGAATCCTACTTTTGACATAGCCAGTCTCCCTTTTTCATCTCGATGTCGTCACGTCCTACTCGTTTCTTTGGTGTAGGCGGTGGTTGCTTTACTTTAGGTGGTGGCTTCTTGATTACAGGCGGTGGAAGATTTGGATCTATTGGAACAGCACTGAGCTTGACAACATCATGAAGCAACTTGCGGACTACTGTTCTAACAGATTTCATTTTTAGAAGAGGTTTATTGTGAACTGATTCATTGATAGCATCAAATCCATATGTGAATAAGACACGTATAACATCAACTGTCCATGCTTCATCCTCTTTACTTGGTACCAAGTACGCTTGAGCGCAGGTACTCCTCAAATTGCATGAACTACAGACCTGAAAAATCATATTAGTAACAATACACCATAAGAGATTAAAGCTGTCCAACCAAATCAAAGTAGAGGAGGTCTTTGATGCACTCCCATAACAGAAGTGCATCTTTAATATGAAAAGCACAAGGTGCAAATGCAGGGACATTTCAGCATCCAAAATATTTTCGCACAAGAATGTAAAACTGAAAAAGTTGGATCAAATTGATATATTCATTTCAAACAATTCAAAATCTATGGAAGATGGTTCAATCTACGCTTACAATCCAAAGACGTTAACGGGAATATAGTTATAAAATGCATGAATGGGTTTATAATGTAACACGTACATCTCCTTCATCCAGGTGGACATGTTTCCTCAATGTTTTAGCAGAGAAGACGACTTTAGTATCTACACTAGGACATCCATACCCGACAAGATTTTGAATATCCTGCCTCGACAATGACCTGGAAATCAAACAGAACATCAAGTTTTTCAGAGTAACTCTCCATCAGTAACATAACACATCTTCCAGTATTATCTAAAACTCAGAAACATCAAACTTCAAACAAACATTTAACTCAGTTACATGGAAATGAAAAAGAATGAGCTCACCTTAAGATGTCGAAGCGATCTCGACCAAACTTAACAACAGCATTACGAACAGTTATAAAATCCCTGGTAAAATCAAAATCATCCTCAGCACATTCCGATACATCATCAAGCGCCACGTTCTCTTGGGAAATCTTATCATCATCCTCATTACTTTTACGATCAAAGTACTTCTGTTGTATTAATCTTTCCATTAATTCAATCCATTCTGGCCATGGGTGAACTATTTCAATCTCTTTCTTAATCAAATTCGCTTTCTCCTTCTTATTCTCCTCCTCCATACCCAGTAATTCATTGTCATCTAAACTATTAACTCTTGGTTGAGACATTCCATCAAACATCTTCGGTGTATGTTTTCCCTTTTCCTTTTCATTTTCAACTTCATCTTTCTTGGTGTCTCTCCATGAACGAATTCTTTGTAAAGATTCATCCTTATTGTTTCTTTCTTTCTCAATCGCATCAATTTGATCAAATACAAAACTCATACGAGCTGATAGACTTGATTTTGGTTCAGATAGATTTTTTAAATCATCCTTTTCTGTTTGAATAGACGTCGAAAAATATTTTCCATTTCCCCAAATATAATATTGCCTAGAAATTTGAGAATGAGAACAAAAACGAGGGCTTCTGGTGGAGAAATTTCGACTCAGAAGGAGAATCAAATAGTTCCGAGCCATCAAGACCTAACTAAAACCCACAAAATTAACTCTTCTTCTACTTCTCCCTAAAACCCTGTATGATTCAGGAATGGTGGTGGCAGCGGATTTTGGTGGATACGGATAGAGGGGATCTGTATCCGACCCAGATTAATATTCGAACAATATTGCGATTAGGGGTGTAACGGGCTAGGCCACGCCTGATCCCTAAGTCGGGGATTTGGAGGGCTAGGAATCCAATCGAACCATCAACCCAGCACATTTTAAGGGCCTTATCGTCTTTTAGAGAAGACAAATCCTTGTGTGAAAAGCCCTAGGCTATATGTATGTTAAAATCACTAACAGTCTTCTCTCTTATTTGTTCGTCTTAACAGGTGGTGGTAGGAGCAGCGAGTTCTTTAGCAGCAAAAATCGGTCCACTGGGTTTATCACCAAAGAAAATCGGTGAAGATATTGCTAAAGAAACAGCTAGAGATTGGAAGGGATTAAGAGTTACAGTGAAACTAACAGTACAGAATAGACAAGCAAAAGTATCAGTAGTACCATCAGCAGCAGCATTAGTAATCAAGGCATTGAAAGAACCAGAAAGAGATAGGAAGAAAGTTAAGAATATCAAACATGCTGGTAATATCTCTCTTGATGATGTTATTGAAATTGCCAAAGTTATGAAACCTAGATCTATGGCTAAAGATTTAGGTGGTACTGTTAAGGAGATTTTGGGGACTTGTGTTTCTGTTGGGTGTACTGTTAATTCTAATCCTAAAGATGTTCAAGAGGAGATCGATAATGGTGATGTTGAGGTTCCCGATATTGATTGAAGATGGATGGTGTTTTGAGGGTTGGATTTTGATGTTCTCCAGGTAAACATAAGAATGTCAGGTTTTTTTTGTTTTATTTTATAGCCTTAATGGAGGAGTTTCAGATAGGTAATCGAAAACATTTTTGAGATGTGAATTTTGATGATCTTAAGATTTTGATTTATTTACTGCAGACGATTAATTTGTGGTAATATAAATTTATTTGTGGTTGTTAATCTCTTTCAATTTTGAAGTTATATGTTCATCATATCTCTGCGTGGTAGTAGTCTCTTAGAAAACTGGGTGTTACAAATGTGTATTTTAGGGCCAACAGTATGTTCTTTATTTCAGAAACTTGAATTTCATTTATCTATTTCCTGTGTCATTGTGTTTATGGAAAATGTTTAATCGACCAAGGAGAAAACTATAGACTCCTCCTGGAATGCCATGATCAAAGGGAGTGCATTGCTGTTAGGGAACTCTTGGGTTTAGTCTTTTAGCTGATAAGAGTGCAAATGTGAAACTATTGATAACTTGCAAAACATAATGCAGAAACTACAGCTAAATTCTGAGATATCACATTCCCTTCTGTTTTCTGTATGTCTACTGTAGCTAGTTCTAAAATGCAATCTGAAATTCTTCACGCGCGTAAACTCCAAAACACACTCACTCACGTACACAAGATAATCTTGTGGAACTGGAACACAATTGGAATCTGAGAACTATCAAGCGGAGATTTACATGCTATTACAACATCTCTACTATACACTTATATAAACTTATAAGTGATTAAGAAACCGATTTGCGCCTTAGCTTGGGAAATAAAAGTCTAGTTTCTGGATTAGCTTTAGCACCTGCAGGCTTGGTGTTTGTTTTCCTAAATAGGGAATTAAGCTTGCTACACGTTTTGGTGAAAGATTTGAGAATGTTGTTAGCAGGATTTGACCTAACAAGTTCTTGTTTCATAGAGACATGATCCTTCTCCAAGTCAGTTAACCTCATTCTCATTCTTGCTACTTCAAGCTTCAGTTCGCGGTTCTCTCTTCTCACGGATGCATAGTTATCTCTAGGAGAGATAGCTCCACTGCCTGCACCACTGCTTGAACGTTGATGAAATTGTCCGTTGATTGCACCAAAGAAGAATTGATTATTATCCCCGTTCATTGCATTTCGGAGCCTGATCTGCTCAAAATACAATACTTGGACTGCCATCTGTACGGGTAACCTTTCATTTTGAGCTGCATGGCTGCAGGCTTCCTGAGATAGTTTCTGACAGTCAATTGTCTTGCACAGTCTATAGCGCTCAGAATCCTTGATATTGGGGTGTAACTATACGAGTTGAGTCCAACTTAGTATGACTTTAATAAACTAAAGACTAATACTACAAAATAAATAAAATGCCAGTATTGTTTTCAGTGCGAACTGGAGCTTACCTTGAGAAAGATATCAGCAGCTCGATACAACCCATCTGTCACAATGCGAGCATGATCTGGAAGTAGTTCTGCTAGGGCAATGAACTTTGATGGTGCTAAGTTTGAATCTAGCGCAACTTCTGTTAGATAATTGTCTAGTAGCTTTGATACTTTAAGAATTGAGCTCTGCTTAGGAGAACGAGGGCTATCAAAATCATAACTCAATTCATTTTCATTCCTGAAGTGGTTGACTTCATCATCGTCATCCTCCACGTTTAGGAAAATCGAGAATATCTTATATATTGTGTCTGTGTCGTACAACTGGTGATGATTGTTTCCATATGAGTTTGAAGGAATGAGAATGTCTTCAAGGATAGCCTGGTCAAGTTGAAGAGCAATTTTCCTCTCTAAATCAGCTCTGCTGTAAGGAGATGCCAAACTCATTATTGCATTCTTCAGTAGACTCGACAGAAACGCCATCGGTACTGTACTCTTTCTTGACTGGGTTGGTAATAGACTTACTATCGCTTCAACAATGATCCGTTGTTTCTTCTGCTGCTCCAAATCTGAGGAGCATTCCTTGACCAATTGTGAGTCTCTCACAACAAGACCTTGAAGAGAGTTGTGTGTGTAGTTGATCAAGATCCTACTGATTAATTCCTGTTTAAAACCCTTTGATTTCACTGCAGATAAAACTCTTTGGAAGAAATCTATGTTTAGAACTGTTAATGCCCTTCCCCACCAATCTGGTGGCAATTCTGTTTCTAAATTTTTTATGGGTTTGACACCATAATTATGCCCAAGTCTCGATAATCCACATGAGAGCTGCTCTTTACAGGCATTACATGCTATTCCATTGATAATCCTGTTAACTATGCTGGTTTCTTCTGCTACTGGAATGAGGTTTTCACAGCGGTGAAGGACAGCTATTGAGTTTGAGGTGTTTGGGAAGACCATTTCTTTTAGATAGTTCTCTGTACGGATTTCCAAGTTCTTATCAGAAAATTCCTCTGTCATTTCTAGGTAATGAGCTGCGCAACGTAGCATGGCAACATTTGACAGTGTGATCTCGATATTCACTCCATAACAGAACTTTGCAGCTAGTTCAAATGCCTCGCTCCCACCAGGTACACTGGGCAGACTTATCCGTGAAACTTTTGAATCCTTTGCTTCCAGCAACAGCTTTCGAATCTTTCCACTTCGAGAAACAAGAGGGAACTGCAGCATACCATTACCAGATAAATTGTAAGTGCAGTTTAATTTTATGTTAGTTTCCTATGAGCCGCAGAATATGACACGTTTAGAAACATGAGCCGAAAGGAAATTTCAAGGAAAAGAAGAGAGGAAGGTGGCAGTTTTATATTCTTTTACCTTGTGAAGTGAAAAGCTTGCAGCTCCCACCTCAACTGTAAGATCGCTTGAAACATCTGAAGTCGGCCTGCAAAAAAAAAAAAAAGAAGAGACAGATTAGCTTCCAGACATCTGATTAGCAAGCAAATGAACCGGCAAGTGGACGTCAGATTTTTATCAACAGCCTACATGTTGGTCTACTCCCACAATTCTTCAATCTTTTAGGATACTTGTGAGGCCACAGAACTACCATAATTTCACTTGGGAAGCTTGTAAAGACTATCATCAGTGATTGGGTACTGTTTTTTCTTCAACGTGGCTGACCGTGGAATAAAAGTACATTACTGGTAGATAGTCAATCAATGAGGGCTAAACAACTATCTTTAGATGTGTGCAAAAGATAAGGTTGAGACTTATAAATGGTTGATATCTGAACTTAATACATGAAAGCAAGTAATTGAGCTTCTAATTCAGGGGACAGCTACAGAATGAGACAATCAAGCCATCTGTTTTCCTTTGGTTTCATTAGGAAGTATTATTGATACATGTCCTTCCTATGTGATAGTTTGTCATATTCTCTGTTTGTACGATGTCTCTGTATACACTCATGTGCATCTTTAGAATTATGTGAAGAACAATTATGAGCAGCAACTAAATATAGTTAAATTTTAGAATGCAGGTCTAGAATCACGGACATCATTATAAATGTAACTGTATTTTTAAGGTATACAGATTCATTTCACGCGCTTGTAACTAAACCATATTAAGGGAATTACTTGATAAGGATCGATAAATTAAAATTCCATCCACAAGATGCAAGTAGGTTGTACATGGTCGGTTTCGATTCGGTTTTGAGCCAAACCAAAACCGAAACCAATAATGTCGGTTTCTAATTTTTTTTACCATTACCAACCGTTAACCATCGGTTCGGTTTCTAGCCGGTTTTAGCCGGTTTTAGCCGGTTTTAGTCGGTTTCGGTTTTTTCAGTGGGTTTCCGTTAACCGACTATTATGTTAGTTTCCTGAAATAAATTAAAAAAATAAAATAAATCATAGTTCAAAGATTTTTAAACCTACCTACGACATTTATATTTCATACACATTCAAAATTCATAAACATTCCGATACACAACATAAATATTACATCTTCATTCAGTTTCACCAAAAACTTAAAAAAAACTAAAAAACTAATCATATTAGATAACCGGTTTTCCATGGTAATTCGGTTCGGTTTTGAGCACAAACCAAAACCGAAACCGTCACTATCGGTTTTTAAGTTTTTTTACAAAATCCTTCCATTACTAAACGGTTCGATTCGGGTCGATTTCCACATAAAACCGTTACCATGTACAGTCCTAGATGCAAGACAATAGTACCAGGGAGGGTGAATTGACCACCGAGGACCCATTTTATGCTAAGGGTTCATTTGATTTCATTAGACATACTGTAAAATTTTTACCACAACTTGGATCGTTACATTTAATTTCATCCGAATCCCACTGAAAAATCAGAAATTGCATAGCTTCTTACGAAATAATACATGTATAAAAAAGGTTTTTATGATTTTGCTCTGAGACTAGTACTAGTCACCTAAATAAGTTATGTTGCATTTGATACTATGTTTTAATTAGTTTTAACACTATTTCTATGCTCAATGAAACCCTTTCAGTGCAGAAGAGTTCAACAAAGACTTCGTAGTGAAAGACATAGACATAAAAGATGGAAAAATATATAGAGCAAGTATATATTATCATACCATTCAGAAGCAAGTCTCGTACTCGAACTTGGATGAAACAATCTCTTCCCAGATATGCCTGGCTTTAAATCAGTAATGTTTGCAACTCCCATCTCTCAAACAACTCAAAATTCCAAATGACAAATCTTAGAGTGTAGTAAACAAGTTATATAGACGTAGTAACACTTGTTGGCGTCACTGGTGAAAGCTTACCTGCCAAAACTTGCATTACTCTCTTCCGATATATAAGCAGTATTGCTGTAATGTCAATGACCCATGAAAAGCAAACCATAATTATTTTTTATCTGTAGATTCAACTATATGTCTGTAGTTTTTCCCTTCGAAAAGCAAAGCAAAGCAGAATTGTTTGATAAAAACTACTCAAAACCCATGCAGGAATTTAAGGAGAGTAAAGGGAATATGGGTTATGTTTTTGTAGCTGCTCAAGGGTTACTTTAATGATCTGTTCATTCTTAATAAACATAAAATTTAAACACTTTTTGGTGAAAGTTAATCTTCTTGTTAACTCTGTAGTTTTTGGGTTGCAGAATTCCGGAAGAGGTGTGGTGCTTTAAGGTGTTGTAATGATAATAAGTGAAAGCTACACTAATAAAGAAAGATAGATTAAAACTAGTTCATATTATGTGTAAAGTTTGATTAAGTGACAAAATAAGATGATTACTTTGGATACAATATTAATACTATGTAACATGATTAGAGGGGGAGGCAGGCAATAAAGCTAAGTCTAGCAAGTAATACCACCGACCGGTAAGTGTTTTTAAGTTTTAGGCTTAGTTTAGCTTTGTTGTGAGTTTTTTAAAACCGTTTTTCTGTTATGCATTGTTACGTCGTGCTTTAAAAAAAACAGTTGAATTTTTGGTAAATCATAACTAATAATTTTTATACTAGTTTTTTTTACCTAGCATTTCTGAGGGCTACTCAAAAAAAATTTGGGACTACTAATTTAGTCACATCCAATGAAGGTGGTTGTGGGGTATTTTAAAAATAGAAAATGTCTATACTATCTTTCACCTTTACACTAAACTTAAACCTATATCCTTTATTTTCATAATCATTTTGAATACTCCTCTTCTCCTTCTCTATATCTACCGATTGAAAAAAAAATTCCATCGTTTTCATTTTAATTGAAATCAAACATCATCGACCAAATAAACTTTAGGGTTAATTGTTTGAACTTAAAACCAAAATTCATTAACCTTAAAGTTGAAACTTAGAACATCAAAACAAATTCGAGTTAAACAAACAAAACGGAAAAATGATAATAGTTGTGTCCAAACTTAGATTTTATTGCTTGAGATCAAAAAAATGTTTGAAATTTTTTCTAGGATTTACAGTTGCAGAAACATAATCGGAAGGTAAAAAGTTGATTTTATCCACCGATTATGGTTGACGTTCTTAAGAAATAAAGAACATCAACTATAATCGGTAGGTAAAATTGATTTTATCTACCGATTATTTTTGTGTCAACAAATTCAATTTTTCTGTACTAAAAATTAAGCATAATCGGTAGATAACATGATTCCGTGTCTACCGATTGTGAAAGCATAAAAATTCAAAATTTGATAAGTTTTACAAAAATTGTATTTGGGGCTACTTTCACAATCGGTAGATAATGAACATCAAGAAACTACCGATTGTGAAAGTAGAGAAATTCGAAATTTTATTTATTTTGCAAAATTTCAATTTGGGGCTACTATCACATCGGTAGATAATGAAATCACGAAACAGCTGATTGTGAAAGTAGAGAAATTCGAAGTTTTATTAGTCTTGAAAAAATTAAATTTGGGGCAACTATCACAATCGGTAGATAACGAACATCAAGAAACTACCGATTGTGAAAGTAAAGAAATTTGAAATTTTACTAGTTTTGAAAAAAATAAATTTGGGGAAACCATCACAATCGGTAGATAATGAACATCACGAAACTATCGATTTTGAAAGTAGAGAAATTCGAAGATTTGCTAGTTTTGAAAATAAATAAATTTGGGGCAACTATCACCATTGGTAGATAATGAACATCACGAATCTACCGATTTCGAAAGTAGAGAAATTCGAAGTTTTACTAGTTTTGAAAAATAAATAAATTTAGGGCGACTATCACAATCAGTAGATAATGAACATCAGGAAACTACCGATTGTGAAATTAGAGAAATTTAAAATTATACTAGTTTCGGAAGAAAAAAAAATTGGGGCAACTATCACAATCGGTAGATAATGAACATCACGAAACTACCGATTTTAAAAGTAGAGAAATTTGAAGTTTTACTAGTTTTAAAAATAAATAAATTTGGGGCAACTATCGCAATCGGTAGATAATGAACATCACGAAACTATCGATTTTGAAAGTAGAGAAATTTGAAGTTTTACTAGTTTTGAAAAAAAAAATTGGGATGACTATCACAATCGGTAGATAACGAACATCATGAAACTACAAATTGTGAAAGTAGAGAAATTTGAAATTTTACTAGTTTTGGAAAAAAAAAATTGGTGCAACTATCACAATCGGTAGATAATGAACATCACGAAACTACCGATTTTGAAAGTAGAGAAATTCAAAGTTTTACTAGTTTTGAAAAAAATTAAATTTGGGGCGACTATCACAATTGGTAGATAATAAACATCACGAAACTGCCGATTGTGCTTAATTTACATGTTTAGAGTGTCAAATACACACTTGTTATATCTATACTTGTTTTACTTGTTATTTCGTTTGTTTTCTATGTTACGTATTTATATCAGGTGAATCATCCGAGAATGAGCACAAAGTGCTAAAAGAGCAAGGAAGTGAAGTTTTATTGATGAAGAAGAGCCAAAGACTAAATTAAACTCATTCAAATCCAGTAATTCTTATGATCATATCGTAGGGAATTCAAATACGAAGTGAACGCAAAAAGAATGAGGTCATTCTGAGTTTGGACGAAGAAGTTGTGGGTAAAATAGCTGAAATAAAGAGCGAAACACACGACAAACAATCGGTAGATAATGGGGAACCCGAGACTACCGATTATAGGCAGTTTCGGACACGGAAACAGTACGTTTTAGAGGTCTTACAATCGATAGATACGATGGGTATCAAGCCTACCAATTATGGGCACTTTTGGGTACAGAAAACTTGAGTTTTTGGGACATTACAATCGGGGAAAAGATGAGAAACGAGACTACCGATTATGGCAAGTTTGGGTACATAAAACTTGAGTTTTTGGGACATTACAATCGGGAGAAAGATGATTAACGAGACTACCGATTATGTCAAGTTTGGGTACATAAAACTTGAATTTTTGGAACATTACAATCGGGAGAAAGATGAGGAACGAACCTACCGATTGTGAAAGTAGAGAAATTCAAAATTTTATTAGTTTTGAAAAAATTAAATTTGGGGGCAACTATCACAATCGGTAGATAATGAACATCACAAAACTACCGATTGTGAAAATAAAGAAATTCGAAGTTTTATTAGTTTTGAAAAAATTAAATTTTGGGCAACTATCATAATCGGTAGATAATGAACATCATGAAACTACCGATTGTGCTTCTATTTTGGCACAAAAGAGTATAATCGGCAGATAACATACTCTATTATCTACCGATTCTGGGATGTTAATGGCGCTGAATGCATTCGATTGTCATCTCTAATCGTTATTGAACCTTCAACATGATATTCTTAATGATGTTTCCCACCTTCTTCTTCATACTCATCCATTTTTGTTATTGATTTTAGGTAAACCTATTTTCCCAAACTTCTTCTTCTCTAACACACTCTCTAATTCTTTTTAAAACTATAACTCAAATGATTTTTTCTAACACTAACATAATCAAAATTAAGTAACTAATTAAGCAAAGGTAGATTAACCATAATGAAAAATGTATGGATAAGGGGTGTGTTGATATTACTTTGTAGTGACCCTATTTTATTTTATTAGTCGCCCCAAATTCTTTTTGGGTCGCCCTAAAAAGCACAAGGTTTTTTTAAAGTAATTTTTTTTTTAATTTTAACTTACTTAATATTATACTCCTCCGTCCTAGTTTAGTTGCTACATTGAGGTTTTATTTTTGTCTTAATTTACTTGTGATAATTTATATTTTTTCACTTTTTTTCCTAATCTATCCCTAACTTGGAATAAGTTCCTAACTTAAAGAAGTGTGTAGGTTATACTTCTAAATACCACTCTTAAACAGTCTCTCTAAACATTTTTACTCTCAAATTAAGTTTTCTCTCTACTACATCTAAAATAAGCTAGGAGCTAAAACCTAGGAATTTAAAACCTAGGAAAATATGTACTAGTGTAGGGCATTTTTGGAGACAAAAATATTCTTTATGTATTTCTTAATATTTGTGCAAAACATAAATATAACAATTAAATTAGGACACATGGAGTACATACATATATATATATATAGTGCCTTCAACCCATGTGTGCGATCCATATATATGTAACCGGGGTTTACCTCATAGCTTATATGTAGAGGCTTAAACTTCTGTAACATGTAACTCATATTTAATAAATAAGATATCTCCTTCTTTTGCCTATTTCTTGTTTCTCCATATTATAGTATTACGACAACACGTTATAAAGATCATTTGCGCATTATGATGAAAAGTATATCATTTTCATGAACTATAACACTCTAAAGCAAATGAGATAAATCTTCTTTTGTTACATAGGAATGAAACATCACTTATTACATGAAGCTCTTAAGGAAATATACAACTACTTGTTGAATTGATTCCTTATATAATTATTTATGGGGAAAACGAATTAAGAGGCCAATTTAGGAAAAATGGGATGAGCAGGTAATAATTCGTTTGTTCTTTAAACATTTGTATCGTTGAAGTACTTTCTTTAGATTCGAGAGATCAATCTGTACAATCCTGGCGTAAACCAAGCAATAGTCGTTCCAGTCTTTCTTCAGTCACAAAGGAGAAGAAGAAGGGTTGGTCTTAGGGAGGGAAGCGAGAGAAGGATTGAGGTCGGAGTGTCAGACTCTGGAGGATGTAATAGGTGTGAATAACTATGAACAATTCTCTGTGTGTAACTTGTCTCCATCTATTCAATAGATTAAGAAATCTATTTATAATCATAAATATCGTAACCGTTAACCTGACCTCATCTCTTGAGGATTATCGATGGTTTAGTAGTGGTGAAGTGAAGATGGTGGAGGATATGATGATAACCGCTCCCCCTATGATTGAGGTTGAATGGACGGTTGCTCAACCTACCACTTCTCTACTCAACTGCTAATCGAACTTTCCAGATTTTTTGCAGTGAGTGCACTGTTGTACCACGTGTCATAGAACACTACACCAATACCCTAGTAACTATCCCCCCATTTTGACATCTTTAATGCCTTACATAATTTTGTTGCATTTAGGCATTATTAGTGTTAAGTCGAACGAAACTTGTTATTTAGTCTTTTGACTAAAGACTTGTCTTGTTTGACTAGCCTAACGAGTCTTGCGGACTAAACTTAAAATAAAATATATATTTATTTATTCATTTTATTTTATTCATGACGAACAGTTGTGTGTTAAACTAGGTCAATTTGAATTGACATGCTTGTTTTTTGCATAAGAAAATGTAACATGCTGAGCATAAGCATAAACATATGTGAGTGAGACTTAGTATGGATTTTGATAAGAAACTTAGGGTTTTGGAACTTGTATACGTGAAACAAGCTCAGACAGAAAAGCATTAGAAGCTAATTCTAAGACCGACAAGCATTAGGAACTAGGGCTAAGGCGGCGGATGAGAATTAAGAGCTAATGCCAAGGAGGATTAGCTTAAGAGCTAATGCCTAAGTTGGACATGCTTCGGATCTAATCCTAAGACGGATTAGATTATGAGCTAAGCCTAAGCCGTACAAGCTTTATGCTAAGACCTAAGATGAACTAGCATTGCGTCAAAATGAAGACGGACAAGCTTTTTTGTAAAGAAAAGACAAACATGCTTAGTGCTTAAACCCTAAGACGGACAAGGTCCATATCCTGAATAATACAAACAAGGTACTTCTCTCAAGCTAAGACGGCCGAACAGGGTCCATATTCAAGCTAAGGGACAAGGATCGTGGCTAACACATTTTCAACGCTTATAAGCGTTACAAATCCAGTTTTGAGTTGTTTCCTTTTTCAATTAGGGTTTGCAAGTGTTGATTGATCTTTTGAGACGCTTGTAAGTGTTGCGAACTCATTTTTTAGTATTGCCAATTTCCTAAATTGAATTCTTTTTATGTCATTCACATCAGTACTTCCTTAAGCAAGGATTAACCTGACCATTTTAGATTTAGCTAGTAGAAGCTATGAAATTATGTTTAGCAGAATTTTGACTTGGTATCTAAGTATAGCTGTGGTACTTTACTCAAGTAAACTCGTATGTAACTTGCTACATACTTCTATACAAAGCTATATAGGTATTTTCAGTCAGTCAACACCATTCAGTTGAGAATAAATATTGACGAGATAATTTTGGGAATTCACCCGTGGAATACAACACCAAATGATATTCAAATTGATTTATACTAGTGGGAAACCCATCTAGGAGCCTGATATTTGTTTATACAAGCTGTATAGGTATTTTTAGTAAGTCAACAATATTCAGCTGAGAATGAATGTTGACATAAGGTCATTTTGGGAGTTCTCCTGTGAAATATAGCACCAAATGATACTCAAATTGCTCTATACTAGTGGGAAATCCATCTAGTAGCTTGAGGTTACATAGAACGTATGGGAATGTAGTAGTAAGCGACGGTGTTATTCTGATGATTTTGTACAGTGACGAATGTTGATTTATTTAGTAACTTTAATCTTGTATATAATATTCTTACAAGCTTAGTCGTACATACAACGAGACATGTGTTTGAGTACCCATATTAAAATTCTCTGCAGAATTCTAAGTTTTAATATTTCTCAGACCCGGGTCTGAGACATAATTTACTATTTTCCCCTTGATAAAAAACCAACATCTACAATAGTACCTTTCGATGATTGGATCATCACAAGTAATAGTCGAGCCACGCAATGCTTACTCTTTGTCACCTAATTGGCATAAATATTAAAAGTTACACGTTGAATCTGTAAGAACTAAAAGCTAATCACACTTTGTTAAGTTCATATAAAATTATTTTAAACGGTAATCATACGAAAACTCGCAGTGAGAATGAGAATGCATTTAATAATTGTTTCTTATGAATGAAAGGAATCATATTTAAGAGAATATAACGAGCCAATTAGTCTAGTGAATTGTTGTTTTAGGGTAAAAAAAATAACAGTTTGAGGGGTAGATCATAAAGAATACGAGAGATCAAAATCGTACAAGGCTAGCCTAAACCAAGAAATAACCATTCATGCCTTGCTTCAGTCACAAATGAGGAAAAGGGTTGATCTTAGGAAGGAAAGCATAGAAAGATGAGATCAGAGTGTGGTGAATTCTATTTGAAGAATATAAGTCTCGTAATTAAGTTCAATTATGTAAGGAGGAATTATTTTTGATAGCCTGACGTGACTTCGATAAACTTCCAATATTTTGGAATAGATGGAGTTATCTATTTATAGAGTTGAACTCTCATATATGATCTCGTAAGAAGTGGAAGAAGTGAAGAAGTAAGGAACATGGTTGAAGTCATGCCCATGATTGTAGGGAAAACTCTAGAAACCATACGCACACTATTCCTTCATCCAGCAACGTTCACACAACTTGACTCCTTTTCATCGTGGGTGTACAGTTACATCGCACATGTTGTATACCACCAAAGGAATATCCTAATGAGTATCCTCATGTGAGATGCTTGAGTCTCGTAGAATTGATGGTTAGGTCATGTGAATGACTCACTTAATTAGTTAATTAATTAGTATGCTCAAAGTGTTAATTAATAAGTAGGTTGACTACTAGTGTTAGTCTAGTAATATCACTGGCTCATTACTTTAAGTAGAATATACTATTTGGCATTATCTAGACATTGCATCTTAATAGTGCCAGCGTAAGCAAGGTGATGAGCGTTTCTAGTAACTCATATCAGATGCTGGAAGTTAAGTAAGATGGGTACCTGGTCGTGTCGTCAGCCAACCAAAATAATTCAAGTTCTTAATTCACTAATATAGATTAGAGTATAGTAATAAGAACAAATTCGTTCCCACAGAGAGGCAGGTGATTGTTAATTACTTTCGATTACTTATGTAAACAGGGGGGGTTTTGGTTGTGATTATAACTAAATTATACTAAAGTAAAAATATTAAAACGAATATCAGAGATAAAGAAAATTGGTTAGAGAGTTCATCTTCCATCCTCCAACATGTTATCAACCAAATCATACTCAACATTCATGCACTATCAATATCAATAACCCTAAAGCATCCTATCGTAGGCTTACTCCGACAAAACTCCTATTATCATCAAAGGCGCAAAAGCCACTCTTTGAATCCTATTCACCGAATAACTTGGCGCAAGAGCACATCAAGTTTAACCCAATGAAAGCAATGGTATTTGTGAGTTGAGGTTATTCTAAGCAATCCGGCGCAAGAACCACTCGAATTTAACCTAGGTCACGTTTTTACACATAATCGCATGGCAACATCCCGTCGTTAAAAACTATGTTATACTACTTGTAACAAGGGTTTTTCGAAAATTCCGGATCTCAAACCCTAGTTTAGCTATAGATGTCAATGCATGCTTATCTAATTCGCGACTTAAACAAACAAGCAATCCATCATACAAGGCGTTATAAACGGTAGAACATGAGCGATATTGAAGAGATTATGAACATATGAGAATGAGCCATTCAATTTATAAACATGTTTTCCAACTTAGTACTACATCCCTAACAACCAAGAAAGGTTTAGTTCATCATGGATTTCTCAAAATCCATGGAAAATAAACAAGAAATCAAGTAAAGCAAACCCTAGGTATTGTGATGATCAATTGCTCTCCAAGCCGTTCTCCTTGTGTTCTTCAAGTGTAAAAAGATGTCTTATTAATGTCTTGGATGTCTCTTTACATAGTATCCACGAAATCTAGGTTTTTAATGCTTCCGGGACCATGTTTTAGAAGCCCACACAGTGCCAAAACTCCCCCTTTTACGGTTGGGTTCGAGCCAATAACCCAACCGTAACTCTGGCACAAAAATATCACCCAAAAACACCTCTGTCACAAAAATTCGCTCCAAAATTCCCCAGGTTTACGGTTGGGTTCGAGCCAAGAAACCCAACCGTAATTCCTCATGGATACTTTTTTGTACTTCACTATTTTGATCATATCTCCCTCATCCGGTGTCTGATTGACCTCATTATTTTTGGGTTGCCTTCGTCTTTAAATTCTCTACAAGATGGAAATGACAAAATCTTAATGATTTTTCAACTAATTTTACGGTTGGGTTTGAGAGTCTAGACCCAACCGTAAATCTTTCTGGAATTTGCCTTCAAAATCAACTTCTTTTACGGTTGGGTTTTGAGGTACTTTCCCAACCATAAATATTCCTGGACTCTTGTTTCAAAGTTGTGTTTCCATACTTTAACCTCTTTTCTATGCTGGAATGAACTCCTTTCCTCTTCTTTGGTTGAATATACTTCAAAACTCCTAAGAAACTTATAAACAAACAAATTCAAAGCATAATGATATGAAAACTAACAAGAAATCAATGAATTAGAGTATCCAAGTAGTGCAAATAATGCACCTATCAAATTCCCCCTCACTTTCCTTTTGCTAGTCCTCGAGCAAACTACAAATCTAAACTAACCTATACTACAACAACTCCATTTCGTTGAGGATACGGTTACACTTAGCATGTGTAACAAGCCTTTAAACCCCTAGGTGTCCCTAGTGGACGAGTTATAGTCTCGTGAGGGTTTACAAGAGGTATACCCACAAAACATAATTTCCAACTTCAAAAACATTCAAGAGCACATGCATCCAAAGAGCTACGAAGGCATAAAGTTTCTGCACACTAACAATAAGAAGTTAGAAGTATAAAGAACATTATTCTCATGCTTAACCCTTGACTTAGGAGAAAACCACCATGTGAAAGGATCCAGGTTCGAGAGTGACCGAATATTTCTGCCTCACCAACAAGATTATGAATTTGACACTCAAAAGACGCACTTTATGGTTCTCACATGTGTGCAGGCAGGAATGAAGATAGAAATCCTACACACGTTGAATGGTAGGAAGGAAAGGTAACCTTCCGAATTATATGAAGATGTTATCCCATAGAACGTGGGACGAAAAAGAACCCCTTTTTGTTTTTCTAGTGACCTCTAATAAAGGAAATCAACCACTATGCGAGGATGGGAATGCTTACCTACCTTCTCACCCGATCGGCAATCAACACCACTCTCACAGCATCCAGTAGAAACGTCTTCGGTCTTCAACTGTTGATGATGAACTCTTGAACTTCGTAGAACCTTGACACTTTGTAACTTTTTTCCTCAATTTCTTGTAGTTAGAAACTTCTCTATAGATTTATTCTTCCCCACGGCCTTATTGATTGAATACCAATAACAAATATACACTAAAGCAATGATACGCTTTTTTCTTTTTTTTTATGAATGAAAAATAAATAATGAAACTACTATGGCCGTGGGATAAAGACTTTACCACTTGATTCTTCACAACATGTATTGCCTTGATATCATGAACTTCACTAACTCACATCTTTTGATTTCATTCGCTCTTGTACATAAGTTTTCAACATTTATATAAAATATTTGTTCTTTCTTGAACGGTTGCTTGTAAACCTTGAATTTCTTCAACTTTCCTTCAAATTTTTGATGTTCCGCTTGTTGATGATGATATGTTTCTATGGACCTGTTGTTGTTGAGAGAATGGTGCCAACTACTAACAGGACTACAAGATAGAGTTAGCAATTCTGATGACACCCTCATGATTGATAGAAATAGCACTCAAGAGATAAAAAAGTAATGCTGAAATTGGTGCGAGGTTATGTAGCTCATCATTCTACCCGGAGTTTGCGTAGATGACACACTCTAAATGGAAAATTGAAGGTTTGGTGCCTCACTCATGGGTATTGAATGATCAACAACTCTAATATTGTATTCTCTACCGGCAGTTTAAGTCCATTTTTGTCAGCTCTAGCCTCTCAACAACTAAGCACTCCGAATATAGTTCTATAATACTTCTAAGTTCAGTTGTTTCGGTTAGAACTCCGAATGTAAACATAGCTAGAAGTATACTAAGTGACTCTAAAATCTCTAAAAGTTGAAGGTTTTCATGCAAATATGTAAAAAAGTTTTAAAATTCTACCTAAAAACTCTATATGCTTAACTACTCCCCCACACTTAAACTTTACATTGTCCTCAATGTAAATTGATTCCTCTAATGTAAAATCAAGATGGGAAATCCTAACATGATATGAAAAATTAATAAAAAAGAGAAAGATAGAAATACAAAACCAATGGGTTGCCTCTCATTTAGCGCTTAGTTTAACGTCTTCAACCCGACTTTTTGGTCGTCCATAGACCAACAATCTGAAAATTTGGGGATCCACCCATAGAACGATAAGCAATGCAAATATTAACTTCACATAAACATTAGTACAAGAAAATAATAGTGAAGTTATAACTCGATAAAAGTTTCCCCCACACTTAGTCTTTTCTACACTCGGAAGTGGATAAAGAACATAGAATTCAGGAACCTCTATAGACTCCTCTTTGCTAACCTGCATAGTATGAGAATCAAATATTTCCAACAATGGATATTTAGAAGCAAAATATCTCAATAGTACTTTCGAAGCACATACATTCAAGCAAAAACAAGGTAAAGGAAAAGGATCAATAAGCAAAGGTTCAGTCAAACCTTCTAAAGTCTCTTGAATTATGGGATCCTTATCTTTTTCAAAAATTTGTAATGAATTACTTACCTCTGTATATTGTGGTCCTCTATCAAACTTTCTAACTGTTCTTCATTAGTTTCTGCCTCAACAAGAATCTCGGCATCAACATTATCAATATCATCCTCGGAAAGTTCAATTGAGTCTTCCATACTATTGCTCAATTCGGTTTCATTCTCAACATACTCCTCTTCGTTTTCAGACTCACCGTAATAAGAATCTTCATCGGTTTCCCAACCTTTGTCAGAACGTCGTTTCAATTCCATACGAATGGTCCTACTAATTTCTTCGAGAAGCTCTTCCGGGGCTCCGTCATCTTCAAATTTGTATAGTTTCTGAGCAAGTTTTCTGGTATTCACACGCTTTCTACCATTAACTACAGTGGAATCTCTTGAACACGACTCTTCCCTTTGAATGGGTGAATGATCATTATTAAGATCAAGAGTTGAGTTAGCTACACAATTATCATCAAAAATCCGATTCGGAGTTGGAATAACGTCATCACTGGTGTAAGGATTTTCGAAAGGTTCAAAATCATCATCGTATTCCATAGAATAACGTCGCTCACGTTCCTTTCTCAAAGCTCTTTTAGCTGCTGAAATTTCTGCACCTGATGCCCCTTCATCTATCAATTGCTCAAACCTTCTATCAAGTTCTCTCAAACTTAGTAGTCTTACACCATTACTTGTGGTAGAGTTTCTAAACCTTGTCTCCTCCCGTTGAATAGGTGAATGATCATAATTACGATCAAGAGTAGATTTAGATAAACCATCACAAGCATAATTATCCTCCCCTCCTTGTAATTGTTCACTTACATACCTACTATAAGGAGGTTGGCATGTATGAGAATAATTAAAAGGGTACCTGGAATATTGGTCATAACCAAAGGATTGGTTGTCATTATACTCCCCGTACGGTTGGAAATTGTCATAGGGTTGAGATTGAAAACCAAATTGATTACCATTATAAGCTTGATCGTGTGCACTGTACATGGAATACAAGTACCTGAAACAAGATTCTCAAAACTAGGTTAGAAAAAAAAATCAGAAATAAAAATAAAAATAAAACAAAAATAAAAAGAAACCAAAAACAAATAACAATCCGCTATGCCTCCCCGGCAGCGATGCCAAAATTTGGTCATGTCGTCAGCCAACCAAAATAATTCAAGTTCTTACTTAACTAATATAGATTAGAGTATAGTAATAAGAAAAAATTCGTTCCCACAGAGATGCAGGTGATTGTTAATTACTTTCGATTACTTATGTAAACGAGGGGGTTTTGGTTGTGATTATAACTAAATTATACTAACGTAAAAAGATTAAAACGAATATCAGAGATAAAGAAAATTGGTTAGAGAGTTCATATTCCATCTTCCAACATGTTATCAACCAAATCATAATCAACATTCATACACTATCAATATCAATAACCCTAAAGCATCCTATCGCAGGCTTACTCCGACAAAACTTCTATTATCATCAAAGGCGCAAGATCCACTCTTTGAATCCTTTTCACCGAATAACTTGGAGCAAGAGCCACTCAAGTTTAACCCAATGAAAGCAATGGTATTTGTGAGTTGAGGTTATTCTAAGCAATACGGCGCAAGAGCCACTCGGATTTAACCTAGGTCACGCTTCTACACATAATCGCATGGCAACATCCCGTCGTTAACAACTATGTTATACTACTTGTAACAAGGGTCTTTCGACAATTCCGGATCTCAAATCCTAGTTTAGCTATAGATGTCAATGCATGCTCATCTAATTCGCGACTTAAACAAACAAGCAATTCATCATACAAGGCGTTATAAAGGTAGAACATGAGCGATATGAAGAGATTATGAACATATGAGAATGAGCCATTCAATTGATAAACATGTTTTCCAACTTAGGACTACATCCCTAACCAACAAGAAAGGTTTAGTTCATACTGAATTTCTCAAAATCCATGGAAAATAAACAAGAAAGCAAGTAAATCAAACCCTCAGTATTGTGATGATCAATTGCTCTCCAAGCCGTTCTCCTTGTGTTCTTCAAGTGTATAAAGATGTCTTCTTAATGTCTTGGATGTCTCTTTATATAGTATCCACGAAACCTAGGTTTTTAATGCTTCCGGGACCATGTTTTAGAAGCCCACACACGTGACAAAACTCCCCCTTTTACGGTTGGGTTCGAGCCAATAACCCAATCGTAACTCTGGCACAAAAATATCACCCAAAAACACCAAGTTTTACGGCTGGTTTCGATCCAAGAAACCCAACCGTAACTCTGTCACAAAAATTCGCTCCAAAATTCCCCAGGTTTACGGTTGGGTTCGAGCCAAGAAACCCAACCGTAATTCCTCATGGATACTTTTTTGTACTTAACTATTTTGATCATATCTCCCTCATCCGGTGTCCGATTGACCTCATTATTTTTGGGTTGCCTTCGTCTTTCAATTATCTACAAGATGGAAATGACAAAATCTTCATGATTTTTCAACTAATTTTACGGTTGGGAGTCTAGACCCAACCGTAAATCTTTCTGGAATTTTCCTTCAAAATCAACTTCTTTTACGGTTGGGTTTTGAGGTACTTTCCCAACCGTAAATCTTCCTGGACTCTTGTTTCAAAGTTGTGTTTCCATCCCTTAACCTATTTTTTATGTCTGAATGAACTCCTTTCCTCTTCTTTGGTTGAATATACTTCAAAACTCCTAAGAAACTCATAAAAAAACAAATTCAAAGCATAATGATATGAAAACTAACAAGAAATCAATGAATTAGAGTATCCAAATAGTTCAAATAATGCACCTATCAGTACCCATGGTCAGTAAAGTAATTCATGGCATCAATGCAAGGCGATGATTCACCGTGAAGGAGCAAAGAGATAATTATGTAAATAACAACTTGATATTGATACCTGAGAGTCGTGGAAGCTGACAACAGCGCACAAACACTATTATGCTACCGTCGTCGATAGAAAATTAGCCATGAGTGACCATGCATGATTTCAGGGATAACATGAGACATGAGCATCACTTCATACACAATGCATAATCATGGCATCACTCAGTAACTAATGCGAACCTTTGGCATCACTCAGTAACTAATGCAGAAAGTGCCATCTCATGATACGTTAGCAGTATGGGTTCGTGGGACCCATCTATGAGTGATTCACGCTATGGCATCACTTTTTGAATGTGGCATCTCGGTGCGCATCTGGCGCATATCTTCGTTAACTACGCACAGGGATGAAAACGCTGAACCTTGTTCGTAAAATATGTCAGGCATTGGCCATTTAATAAGAATACTCAATTACTAGCTATCAGTGGCTTGGTGCATAAATCAGAGTAACCGGTAGCAAATAGCGTCGAGTGACATATTGATGGGATTTTAATTTAAATACCAACAGTATACTTTTGCCGATTAGACATTATACAAATACGGTTCGTTCCCTAGGGATTTTTAAAATTGTTATTTCTAACTTCCAATCAAGTATATGCTACTGAGAAAATGCACCAATGAATTTAATTGATAATTATTCAAAAACTTAATTTTAAAGTAAAGAAATAAAGATGATTTGAATTCAAATATGAGGTGAGTTATAGGATGTCAATATTCTACCATATTATGTATACTTAAGTATCAAAAAACTTTATAAGTTTTCCAAAATGTCTCGAGACGGTTTAGAACATAAAAGTACGTCTCAGAAATAAATCTTTTTAAACCATTGACGATCCTTAAATAACTGATAATTTTCTTCACTAGATTTGCTTGTAAAAATAGTTTTATATGACAATCTCTAGCTTAAGGACATACGAAGTTAGTTATCATCAATTCTACGCAAGAATAAATGGGCCATGGTATAGAAAATCAATTAAGACACTTTGGCATACATAACATAGCTTCCTCTTTAATCCTAGATAAGAAATTTAGCTAGTCATAACAATTGAGGCATAATAAAATAGAAAAGAAACCATTGTATTAATATACTTAGAAATCCTTACAAGAAAGAACTGATCAATTGTGTCTCAAAAGAAAAGAACTGTCGAATTAACGACAGTTTTCTAGTGCAGTTGAATGAAGGACTGGTTTCTTTTGAGGTTCAAAAAAGTTGTTCTCTAAAGAAGTAGAAAAGCACGGTTTTGTGGAGCAGTTAAGGATAAAGAAATAATAAAGAAACTACCACGGTTTCTGCGACTGTTTCTGGATGACTTGTGTTTTTCTTCCTTTTCTTCGTTGTAGGACCCTAAAAGTCGCAAAAAAAATTCAGAAGCTTTTTCTTTTGATTCCGAGCTTACTCCCTCTCTCCCACATTTTGACAATTGATCCTAAAGGCATCATATTTATATTAGAAAACCCGATCTCCTCCAAATATTTGAAATATATTCTCTTTTAATAAAAAGAATCTCGGCAGTTTTTTTTGTCTCTCTTTAGCAATACTCGGTGATATTGTTGCCTATTTTTCTCAATCAATAATGAACCAGATAGTAACTAAACCAAAAACCAAAACTCGCAATCTTTGATTCTTGTAATAAAAAAGAGGAAATAATTTTCTCGTGAATATGGGATCGTCTTTCCTATTTCGAGTCACTAAATCATGTATATCTCCTATATATAAGGCAAAGCTATTATTCACATCTTAGTTCTGGCAGAGTAACCCCAAATCACATAAACAGACTTCATGATTTGAGAATGAAACATTCAAGCCAAAATTTGTATTTGAATATGAAAGGAGGTGGGTGCCTTTAACACTTTTCTGGGTGCCTTTATAACTTTTTAATCTAACTTTTCCATAATAACCAATTCCACGAAAATACCTACAAATAAAGAAAATAACAAAACTAATACAAAAATCGAGTATTATCAAATATAAATATGAGATCAAATAAGATACAAAAACGTGTCTGTCACAAATATGAATACCAAGGCTAATATTGCAAAGGCCACGACAATTGGGTGATAATACTAGGATAGGGCCAAGGAGTAGCCTGGCAATGGGATTATCCCAGAGCCGCGCAACATGGGTGCTAGCATCAAGAATAGCATGGCGTTGGGACTAGACCAGTGTCGTGCAACTGCGCTCGAAGCTTGGTCATTCAAGCGATGTGTAAAGCTTGGACATACAACCATGCACGAGGCATGGAAATACAAGTGTGCCCGAGATGGTTGCATAAAGTAAGGTCTGGTGTTGGGACTAGCCAAGCGTCGTGTACATATGATCTGTTGTTAGGCTAGTCCCAACAATGTGCAAAGTATAGGTGCAAGTTGTGCTAGCGCCAAGCATATTCTGGCACTGGGCTAGTCCCTGCATCTTTCCGTATATGGGCGCTAGATATGCTAACGCCAGGAAGGACTAGGTGCTAGGAATAGCCTAGCGTCGTGTAGCATGAAGATGGTGTCATGCATGGAACAGAGAAAATAACAGCTTGGCGTTAGGTTTGTCCCAGATTCGTGCACATTAAGGTTGCAGGAATCCCTCTTTTTGTGCAATCAGTGGGTTTTTGGACGAATCACGACTATTTAACACCTGAAGCCAAGGAATTCAGATGGGGAATTATTTCTCTTCGATTGGTTCAAATTGTGACGTTTTATTTCGATAATAAGTCAAGAGGATAAAGTGGCACAAAAGATCATTCTGAATATATATATAGTATAAATATTTAGGAATAGTAAGATTTGAGCCATTTTCCATTAATTATTGTCCCTACTGTGCTCCCATCTACATCAAAAATCTTGTCTAACCACTAGTTTGGAGATCACGTAAGGGCCTTTCCATGTAGGAGAGAACTTCAAAGCATACATACTTTGTTGGATGTGCTTCGACGTCTTCAATACTAAATATCCTAACTGAAAAATCCTAGGTTTCACTGTCTTGTCATATGCCCTAGAGATTCTCTATCGGTAAGACCTGTATATTTCTCAGCCCTGGATCACTTGGAGTGAATAACATCCAGCTTTGATATCCTGGATCCAAACAATTCAGATTCATCCCATTGAACTCCGCTTGCTGCTACAATCCTGGCTAATAGGACCTTGATCTCGGCTGGAAGTATAGAGTCAGCGCCATACACAAGTGAGTAAGGTAAAATCCCGATAAAACTCTTATGTGCAGTTCGGTATGTGATAGACACCTTTTAGTGTCTAAATTGCACCTTAATTTCTAGTGAGTTAGTATTCGATTTTGTGTCTATTACGTGTTTTTATGCTTTTGTAGGTATATTAGAAGAATAAAGATTTGTGGAAAAATTAGCTCAAAAAGTGTTCAAAGCACCCGGGAAAATGGATCAAGGCACCCACACTTTGGATTGGGGCACCCTTGGATCGGGCTGAGCTGGATCGGGTCAACCCAGCGGGTCAACCAGGCGAGTCAACCCAGCGAGCTGGATCGGGCCGAGTCACCGAGTTGACTCATCGGGAATCAACTGTCCAGATTGGCAACTCAAATTCACGTGAGAAAACAAGGTTCTGTTGCTTCCAGATTGTTCCAAACACTAATAGTTATCTCACGCAAGTTATAAACAGCAAAATATCCCGTGAAATCAGCTTGAAAATCATGTATTTGGCCGGAATCATGATTCGATTAAGATTGGAATTTGTGGGCAGTTCTAGAGAGTTCTATTAGGTTTAGAACTCTCTCTAGGGTTTCTACTACCTATATAAACCAAGAGAAGCCAAGAAAATCAAACACGAAAGCCTAGAGAAGAATTTAGAAATTTCCGGTGAAGCTCCGTCGACGTCCGGTCAACTGCTACTGCACCGGCCGGCTGTTCTTCATCCATCACTGCCGGAGAAGAAGACTCAGTAACATTTATAACTGTTGCTGATTTGAATTTTCCTGTTGTCTATTGCTTCAAACCCTTTGTTGCTTAAAACTCTTCTGTAACAGCTGAACCCTCTCCTGTAACGCATATAAGCGTATCAAATCAGCTGTTACAGCGTTATTCACCTTTGTAATTGATATTTTGAGCAATGAAATCAACTTTTGAGCAAGTTTTCTTCACCATGGGCTAAGTCTAATTACTGGGATGATGGATAAGGTAATTTTCTCAATTTTATGTGATTTAATTATTTTTAATAATTATTTATAATTCTTTTATTATTAGAATTGCATAGTTTTGAATAGTAAAAACGGTTTTCTTTCAACAGTTGTGCTTTTGCTTGATGGATTATGCTTAGTTAATTAATTTTGATAGTCCATGCTTGTGATTTACCTCTGTTTGTTAGCATAACAAAACCAATTTTAGCAATTATTTGTGCTTCAATTAATTTAAAAAGAATTATCTGATTAATCACATAGGTTGTTAGATTTACCTGATTCCTGATTCCTGGTCCTTTTAAAATTATTTAAAAATCATCCTTAGGTTATTTAGTCTTTTTCTTACTCCTGGAATTTTCTAAAATTAATTTAAATCATTATTTTCTAAAATCATTACCTTTACAAGTTCGAGAATCGAACCTCTTTTTACCACTATATAAAATCACATCAGTATGCCAACAACGCCATGAGAAGATGTTCATTCCATGCCCAGTGATTATCATGTATTGTTCGACTGAGGATCCGAATTAGCGTTTTATTGGTGCTCTCCGCTTGCCCATTTCTTTGAAGATAGTAGGGAGTAGAGAAGACGTATCTAATATTATATTCCAGGAGCAGGTCTATCACGTATTTTTTAGCAAAAGGAGTCCCATTGTTCGTGATGATGTTTTGGGGACACCAAATCTACAAAGGATATACTTCTTGATAATTGAGGCGATTGTTGCTCTAGTCATACTTCTGATATGGATGGCTTCTACCCATTTATAAAATATTCCATAGCGGTTATGATGTATTTATGTTGTTTATACAAAATTGGATTGATTTTTCCGATGAGGTTCACTCTCCAGCTGTATAACAGCTAGGGCTACTCACTAAGTGTAGTAAAGAAAAGGAGTATGAATAAGATCGCCATACGTTTATGTCACTTCTAGACAAATGCATCTGCATCATCCTCCATGGTGGGCCAGTAGTACTTTTCATGAATTTGGAGAAATAATTTCCTTTTTCCATAGTGTTTCCCTTCATGCATGTATTTCAATATAGTGGGAATTTCATATTATGCCAAGGATCGGAGCAGGTCCCCTCCATAACTCTTGCGATATAATATTTCTTTATGAAAGACGAATCTCTTAGCCTTATGGATAAATCACGTTGTTTCTCGTTTTTCTGGTGGAGGATGTTTTCGCAGAGATTTTGAATGTAAGGTTTTATGCAATCCCCGATATGGTGTATCGTTAGAACTTCTAATTTATGAGGAGGGTCTTGGAAATTAGAGATAATCCTTGTAATGCCCGAGATTATGTCTCCATGATGGGACAGTAATATTCCAGACGTTGTAGTCTCCTATAAAGTGTCATCACTAGTGTTTCAACACACATCTTATGATTAACACGTTGGAGTTGTTGTTGCGCTTCATCATCTCCCAGACATCTTGGACGTGATCCATCAAGATTTCAGTAGTAGAGAGCTCTGTGAAGCAAGAAGGATTTTTTTAAGTATTTCAGACCGATTTATCTTTCAGGCATTGAGTTGTTGAGAACGTGAATCATACGTGTTCTCCAGTCGCTTGTTTGGACATCTTCAGGACGTGCTAGCCAAGTCGAGGATATTGTGCGGCTCTGCAAAGTCAGAGTCTTTTCCAATCCTTCAAACTTTAATTTGGAGGTTATGGTTGCTCGACAATCAGCATGTCTGTTGTTGGTTCGTCCAGTGTGAATTATTACTACTTGAGAAAAATAAGTCAATAGTTTTTGTGCCATGGCTTGTGCAAAGCTAGAGATACCTTCTTGAGAGATATACTCCATTCATACGGTTCACCAACAATTTTGAATTACCATTTATTTCTAGATGCGTGAATATATGGTAATTTGCTGGTCAGGAATCATATCCTCATAATATACATGTTTCGGTTGAGATTAAGATTTGGTTGGGTATTTCATTGTTACTATACTAAGGTTTCTGTACTCGTTAATGGATTTTTCTGGAAGGATTGGAGGAGAAGAAAACAATGAGGAGAGAGAAGTTAAATATTAAGTTTATTGATAAATGAATTCTTGGTTAAAAAAATGAGCCTTACTAGGATATATATATAAGAGATGATCTACATGTTATTTGTGTGATCAGTGGGGACTAATTACGTATCATAAATTACTGGACCCAGTAGACCACTTTTACATTTTCCGCCTCATAGATGGAAATACCGATTTTTACACTTGTATATCCAAGATATTCAAGTACTCATATTGTTATCTCGTTAATAGCTCAGTTTTCTTTAGCTCTGAAGTCCAGGTCTTTGATGTCCATTCAGCTCTTCGTTCCAGATGCACTATTCTCCAGCTCCCATCTTTATTCTCTGAGTAGCTGTAAATCTATCAATACAACTTGAGTTGTTATCTCGTGACCTTAGCTACTGTCACATGATTTAGAAAGTTAAGAGATCTCGAATCTGGATTTCGTTATAGCTTCCAGCTATTGGATGATAGCTTTCAATACACTTCGTGGAAGTATAGTTGAGGTCATGGCTCTATAAAATAAGATGGAGAGACCACCGGGGTTTATCAATTTATGCTCAGCTAGAAAGGAATTGGATGAACAAGGCATAACCTAATTCATATCATAAATGAAATCATATATTTATATTGTCTCTGATTATGTCCAGGAATCAAACTGGAGGATTTCCAGAGAATAATAAAAGCCTAATGAATTATGAGAATGCACATGAGTAAATGGAAAGATCATGCATACATATCGATGATATATTTTTATACACAAATTCTTAAAGAAGTCAAGCACGATGAAATCGAACCATGTTCTTTATTGCTTAATGTCAACAAAGAGAAATTTGGCATACACAATATTCAGGTAGAACTTGGTTCTTTGACAAATATATAGGTATGTGGTTTGGTAGTGCTAATCCACCAAGTGTAAAATCTTGTGGACATGTATGATTATTTGTCACGAAACGTAGTGAGAAGAATGAAGTCTTAAAGTATAAAAGACTCTCCTTGTGGCGCGAGGTTTTTCACAAAGCCCCATAAATGTTTACTCTACTGTGACAAACGTTATACCGTTTTGCTACTTAATTAGCTTGGTAATTTTTTATTGACTTAAAATGGAATATTTTTATGTGGTTATTACATATCTATGTAAGGATTAAAGGATAAATATATATTTAGAGAAGTGTCTAATAGCCTTTTATTATCCAAACCAAATGAATCTAAACCACGGATTATATTTGCAGTTAGAGTGGAACGCTCACTTACGGATTGATACAATTAGACGGATTTGGTATGCCCATCTAAGTGGCTTCTATTTGATTGGGAAGGGATAAAAAAAGTAAGGTATTGTTCCCTGCATCCTCATAATGAAAAGTTCCTAATTTAAAATTATAGCTATCGATATCGACGGTATAGATATATAAGAATTATTGATGAAATAAAAATTTTCACAAGCTGTTTGATATCCTAATTTGAGATGGAAAATTTTAGGAAAACTCGAACTTGTCTATGTTTTTGATCCAAAACACCGAGCTTGTGGTATAGAAACTCCCCTGAATGAAATCATGGAGAGGTGACAACATTAGGGGGAGGATCCAAGGATATGATGTAGACATGTTTTACTTGTTGTGTTATACTTTTTTTTTTCCTTTGATCGAGATTAGTCTTTCCCCAATGGTTTTTGTTACTCGCCAAGGTTTTTAGCGAGACAACGATAACTACATCATGCATATGTTTAATATTGAAGACTTGAAGATCACATTAATATTACTAAACAATATTGAAGAAAAAAATAAAACACGATAGTTTGTCAAACGAAACACTTCCAGAATCGATACAACGAAGCAAGGATAATACCACAATAGTTTTCAACATAAGTCAAGTACTAGTAGTGATACTACTAAGACATATTGATATTGGGTTTTCATCAGTTACCCACGGACTTAGAAAGGATACTATGTATGGGTAATTTGCAAAGGCGTACTTATGGACTTATCGCGTTGTAAAAATCCGCCAAGGTTTTGTCCCACTGGGTTTTTCTTGTCAAGGTTTTAATGAGGCAACTTATGTGATTCCAACTCTGTACTAAGTTTTTTTAATATTTTACTCTTTACTTTAGTTTAGATTTTGTCCCTCTGGGTTTTCCCATGGAAGTTTTAATGAGGCAATTGACTTAGACACGGTGGTCATCGAGGAGAGAACTACATTTGAAGAACTACATATGAAGCATTATTATTGGACTACACAAGGGGAGTGTTGTAGGGAATTTGGCCCATATATGTGCGGCCCATATATATGTAAGCAGGGTTTACCTCTCAGCTTATATATATAGGCTTAAACCCATGACCAGTTTTAGTTTTTGGTCTAATATTTGTCCAATGTTATGGTTTGGTACCTGGACTTAACGTTGACTTGTATTGACTTCGCTAAGTGATGACGTGTTTAAATATTTACTTGATTTATTTTGTTTGCACCCCTCCCAAATAATGATATGTTTTTATTACATCCCTAACTCTAACCTACATCTTCAAATCATAAGTTTTTTGTTTGAGTATAATTTCTCTCTGGATATTTTCTAAACGAGTTAATCTCATTTTATGACTTGCTTGAAATTCTCCCATGCATCACTGTTAAAAAACACCAACAACCAGACACTCTCCAATCATTGATGATCATCAAAGGTTATCATCACCATCAATCATCATCAAGGATCTGTAAGAAGGATTAGAGAAGGGTTATGGTCGATGGAATTTTATTGAAGAGATTTGGCATTTGTGAGTTTATGTTGGAGATGAAAGATGGGTTTGCAGCAACGAGAGAGATAGGTGGAATCGAGAAATTGTTGTTGTTAGAGAAGATGGTGAATTATATTTGTGGTTATGATTAAATGATTGTAGGGATCGAATAAGAAATCATTGTCGGATCAGGATAAACTTATGATATGGTCTGAATTTTAAGGATTTCTAGGAGTGGATTAAATGAATTTGGGGTTTTTGGGAATTGATTCTGATTTCACAACAAGGAAGTGGAGATGCTCTTGTGGTTTTAGGGTTTTGGTGAAATTGAAGTTAATGGTGGTTGGATCTACATCATCTTCTCCACATCATTAACCACTAAAAACAGCCAACACTCCATTTCCATATTTAACCCAAAAAATAACCCCACTAGCCCGTGTTCCACATCGAGATCGAAATCATTTCAAACCAGAAATCATCATGGAATCATGTTCATCAATCCATGTTTTGTAATCTTTATCAACTCCCATTACAATCTTATAATCGAGTAGCACCCATCTTCTAAGTCTAATCGAAAATTCACTAGTTTCGAGAGCTCTGTTTAAGTTTCAACAAATTATCCAAAACAGCCATGGTAGTTTCTGTCGTGAAGAAGAAGTCTGAACTGGTTTTGATATGGGATTGCAAAATAATTTTATGATTTTTTGGGGTTCTCGTAGAGAATCTTTCATTATTTAAAGGGTGCAAACAAAATAAATCAAGTCAATATTTAAACACGTCATCACTTAGCGAAGTCAATACGGGTTAATATTTAGTCCAGGCGCCAAATATTAGACCAAAGACTAAAACTAGTCAAAACCTAAGTACTAAACATCAGTTAACCCTAACATGTAACCCATATCTAATGCATCACTGTTAAAAAACACCAACAATCAGACACTCTCCAATCGTTGATGATCATCAAAGGTTATCATCACCATCAATCATCATCAAGGATCTGTAAGAAGGATTAGAGAAGGGTTATGGTCGATGGAATTTTATTGAAGAGATTTGGCATTTGTGAGTTTATGTTGGAGATGAAAGATGGGTTTGCAGCAACGAGAGAGATAGGTGGAATCGAGAAATTGTTGTTGTTAGAGAAGATGGTGAATTATGTTTGTGGTTATGATTAAATGATTCTAGGTATCGAATAAGAAATCATTGTCGGATCAGGATAAATTTATGATATGGTCTGAATTTTAGGGATTTCTAGGAGTGGATTAAATGAATTTGGGGTTTTTGTGAATTGATTCTGATTTCACAACAAGGAAGTGGAGATGCTCTTGTGGTTTTAGGGTTTTGGTGAAATTGAAGTTAATGGTGGTTGGATCTACATCATCTTCTCCACATCATTAACCAGTAAAAACAGCCAACACTCCATTTCCAGATTTAACCCAAAAAACAACCCCACTAGCCCGTGTTGCACATCGAGATCGAAATCATTTCAAACCAGAAATCATCATCGAATCATGTTCATCAATCCATGTTTTGTAATCTTTATCAACTCCCATTACAATCTTATAATCGAGTAGCACCCATCTTCTAAGCCTAATCGAGAATTCACTAGTTTCGAGAGCTCTGTTTAAGTTTCAACAAATTATCCAAAACAACCATGGTAGTTTCTGTCGTGAAGAAGAAGTCTGAACTGGTTTTGATATGGGATTGCAAAATAATTTTATGATTTTTTGGGGTTCTCGTAGAGAATCTTTCATTATTTAAAGGGTGCAAACAAAATAAATCAAGTCAATATTTAAACACGTCATCACTTAGCGAAGTCAATACGGGTTAATATTTAGTCCAGGCGCCAAATATTAGACCAAAGACTAAAACTAGTCAAAACCTAAGTACTAAACATCAATTAACCCTAACATGTAACCCATATCTAATGAATAAGACTCTCATTCTTTTTCCCATCTCGTGTTTCTCCATATTCTATATACTACAATAATATATATTATTTATTTATTTTGATAAGTCAAAAATTGTATTAACGAATAGCAATATTTACAAAAAAAAAAAAAAAACTACAGTGAAAAGAGGTCAAAGACCCTAAAAACTTATAAACTATTTAAATCTAAAATAAAAGACATTCGGGTATTCCACAGAAATTAGAAACTTCGGTCTCCCATGAAAACTTAAACCTTCACCACTAATTAAAAAACATCTTTTCTTAGCCATTGTATCCGTAGCAAATTCCTTCATTTGGATATGCTTCTAATTCCTTCATTTGAAATTCGATTTGAAACAAAGGAAAAGGATTTCTTGGGTTCACAAATGATACATAGTGTGATAGCCTCTCTATAAGTGTATTCAAAAGAAATAGCATTGTAGCAACCTCGAATCGCATACCATCGTTGCCTAGCAAACAAAGGTACGCTCGAAGTAGATAAAGCCTGAACAACACCCTTAGAGTTTGACCGAATTAAAACCTGGTCATAACTCTATTTTAACGCCCACTCCATGCCTACAATAATACCAAACAACTCTTCCGAGTAATTTGAAGTCGTTCCCAGCCCAAAACAAAGGCACCAAGCACCGAGCAATTAGAATCTCTTGCTACTATACCTTCCCCAACTACTAACGGATTTACCCCTTTCTACACCATAACAACAAATAAGGACTTCACCTTGCTTCGGAGGCTTCAAATGACATTGAATTGGATCCCTTACCCTGATTCTTCTATAACTTACTCTAAAAAAAATTCAGAACTCTCAAATCATCATTTGTATTACTCATATAGCCTTTGAGATGCTTAGAATAATCGTGAACAAGCTAAAATATTATCTTCATCAAAAACATTCAATTCAGCTTCTTTTTTGCAAAAACAGTGCTATTACGAGTCCTCCATAACTCAGATCGAAACACAAGAATGGTCTCCAGCTATAAATCCTTTAGTATTCGACTTATACCTTTTGCCCTTTTATAAGCAGTCGACAAAATATGTTGTGGAGTTAAACCAAAAATAATTTCAACATACTTCCAGGCCTTTGTAGCAAAAGCTACTGGTGTGTTTTAATATAGTGGTAAAATAGATTTCAAACTCTCGATCATGTGAAAACTAGTTTTAGATTTAAAAACTAACTTAAACTAGAAAATAGTAAATATTATACAATATGGAGAGAAACCGAGACTCAGGATTTCACCAAAATCACTTCTGGATGATGAAAACAATGATTCTTAACAATTTTAGCTCTTTTATTGACTCTGTTTCTTTGCCAAAAGTAGATTTCTGAAATATTAACTATAAATCGTAAGCATGGCGCATCAAAAGCTCTTATTCCCAGCATACACCATCAAATAAAATCACACCTAAATAGAAAAAAATCATAAATCAATTTAAAACCAATGCAAAAGTCATAAAGAATCAAAAATAGTTACCATTCATTCATGAAATATGGCTTCATCCACTGTCCGAGAGATGGGGTTTAGCTCATCATGCTCAAAACACTATCAAAAGATTGGTACATAGCTCAAAATGTGTTTAAAAGATGAAAAGAAACTAATCTGAACTCGTTGGTTCATGAAAAACAGAAGTTCACCTGAGCCTGTGATAGCAAGAGGAACCATAGACAAAAGAGAATAGAAAGGAGTTAATGAACAACTGCCTTTGGGAGAAGACTTGCTTAAGCAGATCCTCGCGTTAGATGTCCCAGTGACGTCAACTCAAGGTACATTCGAGGGGACCTTCACGCTGCAATGAAACAAGGAATCTGCAACGTTTTCTGGATGATTAACTGTTGCAATACAGCTTAAAGATAAATATTGCAGAGAGAAGATAAACGTTGCAAAGCGGTTAAAGAAACCGTGGTAGAGTGGTTGAAGGCTTCTTCGTGTTCTTCAGCAGCAGCAGAGAACTTTTTCCTGGAGTGATTTTTCTTCATTCTGTTGGCCTCCTGAACTCGACCCAATGTCCCTCATCTCTTTTGTTACTCCCACCAACTCCTTTTATACACCACAGGCCCAAAAATCTCGAGTAAATCTTCCCTTTTCTCTTCCTTGTAGGTTATGAACTTTTTTTCTTCTACACGTTTCTTCTCATGTTTGAAACTTTCTTCTATGCGTCTATTGTACAACTCGGACTCCCTGTATGTGATAAAATCAAATCTTGGAGAATATCTGCTCTTTATCTCTTACATAACTTCCAAAAATAATTCAAAATCAACCCCGTAAACATTTCTCCCTGTTTTATTATGTGAAAGGAAATCTTTCCTTTTTTTCTCGAAACTAATCCACTTACCAGTCCTACTTTGTCGTAACATACTAATATTAATTCAGGGTAAAACTCAGAGTAAATCTTGTGAAAATCCCTTCCAGAAATTTAAGCAGTTAAGAAATCAATTTTCCTGCCAATTTCGGAATTTGAATTTGAAAGGGGTTTCCCCTTTCCAATGGTGGGGTGCCTTTAGGAGAACTCCTGGATGCCTTTATCAAATTTTTCGGATGCCTTTACTAATTTTTCTCGGGTGCTTTTAACACTTTTTGAGCCGATTTTTTCCACAAATGTTTATTTCCCAAAAATACATATAAACACATAAAATACCATAATAAGTACAAAATTGAGCACTAACATTATACAAAACTGAGAAAAATTTAGACACAAAAATGTGTATATCAGCTATACTCCCAAATAATATGTTCTAAAATCTCCTCAACATTATTTCACATATAACACTTATTTGTTCAATTTTAAATCTATCGCTAACATTATCAATTGTAGCACACGCACCTTGGCAGATTTTCCAATTCTGACCAGCCAAAGATGGATGCACATCCGGCCTCCACAAAAGCTTTGCATCACCAAAATTAGGTTGTCTTGAATGAACCAGGTCCTTTGCTGAAGCCACAAAAAATCTTTTGGTTTTCACACTCTAACATATGGCCCTCCCGTTGGTTTTGGTAAATCATTGATGTCAACTGCTGCACGCTGAAAAACATCTTGGTATCTTGGAGGAATAACCCACTTATTGTTAACAATTAATTCTCCCACCTTCACCATGAGAAACATACTCACTATATTAGGAATACCCAAAAGTTTAGAAGAACTAAACTCCCCATACCACACATCAAAATAAAATAAAGTGTAATTACCATCACCAATTGGAGTCTTCGTATTCATTTCTACCTCTTTATGCACCCACCAAATACCCGGAAGAATGGAAGATCTCAAGCAATAATCCACAATTTCACCATTTCCTTTCATAAACTTAACTCATAAAAATTTAGCCCAAACCTTATTGGAATTTTTAATATTCCACCAAAGTTTCATTAGCATAGCTTTTTTTGTCACCGCCACTCTAGAAATACCAAGGCCACTTTCACGTACAAGATAACACACTTTATCAAAAGCCACAACAAAAGACTTACTAATAAGCGAATCTTCCGACCAAATAAATTTGTAAATTAACCACTTCATTGATGAATAAACTTCCTAGGCCATTTATAGACATCCATATTATGAATTGTAAAGCTAGCAATGACGGATTTGACAAGCACAACCCTGTCTTGAAAAGATAACAACTTATTTTTCTATCCAGCTAATTGATCCTTCACCTTTTCCCCCACATTACTAATATGATGATATCTAACTGTCCAGGCATAATATGAACACCAAGATAACGATCCGGAAAAGTAGCGATGTTCATACCCAAAAAATCAACAATAGTTATCCTTCTATACAATGTCCCTCCATCATAGTAAATTTTACTTTTTTGCTTACTAATAGTCTGTCCCGAAGCTCTTTGATAAATATCAAGTAAATTCACTAGATTTTGTAAACTCTTCACATTACCCTTGTAAAAGACCATAATATCATCTGTAAAAAATAGGTGAGTAGGCGAAATACCCTTTTTTAGTAACCATGTACGTCATACGACACTCATTAAAGAGTTTAGTAATATTGTGACTAAGAATATCTTCCATCAATATAAAAATAAGAGGGGATAAAGGATCTCCTTGACGAAGTCCCCTATCAATTTTAAAGAAGCCCTCCGGACTCCCATTAACTAGAACAGAAATCCTTGATGACTGCAATATTTTGAGAAGCCAATCACACCATTAATCAGAAAAACCATATTTTTGAAAAACTTCCAAGATAAAAGTCCAACTGCACGTATCAACAACTTGAGAAATATCTAATTTAAGACTAACATTCCTGTCCTTTCTCACTATGTGCAACTCATTGACCAATTCCGAAGCAAGACTAATATTCTCATGAATATTTCGTCCCTTCATAAAATCCACATGTTCATCAGAAACCAATTTTCCCAAAGCTCTATCCAGTCTCGTAGCTAAGATTTTAATAAAAATCTTAAATAAGAAATTACTTAAACCAATAGGTCCGAAATTTTTGAGAGTATTAGCACCCCGTACCTTAAAAAGAAGCATAAGAATACTATAATTAACAACGTTAGGAATTATTCTAGTATGACGACAATTAGTCATCGCCATTATTAAATCATCCTAAATAATTTCCCAATAATGTATGTACAAAAAACCAGCAAAACCATTTGGGCCTGAAGCAGAATCTGACCCTAGATCAAACACAACCTTTTTTATTTCCTCATATGATGGGATACTATCCATGGTCTGACTTTCCTCCAAAGAAATAACTTCATGATCCACATTAAAAAGTTGTTCCTCTAGAATCGAGACATCCCCATTAAATTTCTCCTCAAAGTAATTTACAATATGGTCTTTAAGCATTTGATAGTCAATAATAATATTACCCGACTCATCAACCAAATCTGAAATTGGGTTATTACTTCTTCTGATACAGAAACTATTGTGTAAAAAGCTAGAATTACTAGAACCCTCCAACAACCATTTATTTCTTTCCTTGTGCTTTAACATAGTTGCAATCTGAATACGAGTGTCATGCACAACTACTTGTGCATCCTTCAACATATTTTAGCTTCACAACATCTGTTGGGTTTCCATCCTCCAAGCCTGAGTTGAGCTTACTTTAGCCTCAAATTAACATTCCCAAATACGGACCGGTTCCACTCCTTCATAGCTTACTTCAACCGCTTTAACTTATAAGGAAAAATATGCCCAGGATTACCATATGCATTTTCGTTCCAACTAGCCTCAACCATTCGCAAAAAATCAGGGTATGAAAACCATATCTTTTTAACACGAAACGGAGCACGCTTCGTCCTAGCAACAATAAACAGAAAACTAATTAAAGGAAAATGGTCAGAAACTTCCCTAGGAAGAGCTTTACGCCGCCAATTCTCAAATTTCTCCATCCAATAAGTATTTCTTTCGCCCTATCCAGCTTACTAAAAATTCTTGTCACCCCTGACTGGCCATTTGCCAAAATACATTACCTTCTCAAAGCATCAGCCTTAAAGAGTTCATTATTATCCATTCAATCACTAAATTCACTAATGACGGAAGTTCTAGGCTCGCGACCACCTTTCTTCTCATCAAAATGAAGCACACAGTTAAAATCTCCTATTACAAGCCAAGGAGATTATAAACCATGCACAACTGCCTCCAAAGACTTCTTCTCATAACTTGCGAAGAACTAGCATGAACAAAAGAAACAATCACACCATCAATAGAAATGGACATAACCTGCCTATTTTTATTAAGAACCACATGACTATTCAAAAAAATTAAAGTAAAAATCCACAGATTGCCAATGCACGAATCAGTAGAATAACCTCATCTCCAAAATCCTCTAAATTTAGTATTTGAAAGAACTCAACAGAAACAACCACTTTAGGTTCCGCAAGATAAATCAATTCAGGCTTGTGCTCACGAATAAGCACTTTTAATTTATACCTTGCTTCATCTCTAGCAACACCATAAATATTCCAAAATAGGACTCGCATTAATGATTCTTGTGTTTTTTAGGCTTTGGAAACTTCAAAGTATTACCATTGGAACTGGCTACATCTCCTTTAGTTGGAAACACCTCTTTTCTTACTAGAGAAGTCCTTCGAGATATTCCCCTAATAGCTTTAGTACCCAGCATATTATTTTCTAAAACAAACTTAGATTATAAATTGAGATTAGCTTCCAAAATCGAGTCAAAATCAGTTTCTTATGCAAGACAACTTCCGAACTTTCCCCACTTCCAAAACCATCCAACCTCTCACGCAACGCTTCTTGTCCAACCAATTTAAATGCCTCTAACTTAGCATGCTTCTCAGCTTGTTCAATTGCATCTAAATCACCCCACGAAACAGCCTTATCACATTTTTCCAATACCAACTCCACATCTATTTCACCCTCTTCCATATCCTTTAAATTTTCCTCACTTATGATTCATAACTCACCTTCTATAAGATCAATATTGTTCTTTATGAAATCGTTAGAGTCAAACAATTCATCCACCCTAGAAGTAGAAGATAAAGTAGCATCCGTCTTATCAATCAATGAATACTTTGTTCTAGAGAATTCAGCATCCACGATCAATTCAGTTTCTAAAAGCCTAGTTCTTGTCAATTTAGCCTTTGAAACTAATGCTAAGTGTTCAACTGTCTCCTGCATAGTTCTCGCCAATTCAGCAGCCGCAACAAGAAAATTAGCTTCAAACTTAGCTAGCTTCTCCTCTAGTTGTTTAGTTCTCTCCAATTCAACAACACTCACATCTATCTCCAACTCCTTATTTTCTTCATTAGCTAAAACATCAAACTGATTTTTTGAACTTACATCACTCCTTTTAGTACCTGAAGTAGATTGTGTTTTTCTTCTATTACCCTTAACTTGCTGACATACCCCCACATTATTTTGTTTCTTATTTGATCCTTGAGGAACTTCAGTACTCTCACGCTTCAATTCAGATTCACTTGGATTTTTAAAATTTTCACAGGCTACCTTACACTTCTTGAAAACATTCCCAATTATTTTGCAATGACTACAAAATTTTGGTTTGTTAGGAACGTCCACTTCTTGCATAAAACATCTTCCACCAGCTGCAACTTCAATTTCAGCTAAAATATTATTCGAAAAATCAATATCAACCAAGACAGAAGCAAAATACCCATAATCATGATTAAAAGTTCTTTTATCAACAACTATTGGTGTTCCTATAGCTTGCGCAAGTAATAATAGAATTTTTTCTGTCCATAACTCCACATACAAGCCCGAAAATTTAACCCATATTGCTGCATGGGAGGTACGTTGATGTTCAGGTTTGAAATTTGGAGTCCATTCTTGAATTCTAAGGACCTGTTGTTCCATGAGCCATGCATCACTATTCAAAATCCTCTCTTTATCTTCTACAGCTTCAAGTTTGATAATAAAAAAACCTTTAGTCATAGGCATGAATTTGCACCTAGCTTCTTCAATATTTCATTGTTCAAGAAGAGACTTCTTTACATCAGCAAAAACAAGTCCATTAAAGTTTAACCTACCAATGAGGCTAAATCTCCAAGCATCATAACCTTCCCTAAACAATTCAGCCGGAATTAATACGGCAGTTTTCCCATCCCTAGTAGTAGGCTTCGGTAACGTTTTGAGATCAATACTAGTAGTATTGAGTTTTTTCTTATTTTTCAATAAGTCTATGTAAGTGCTAAGCTTTTCAGCAGAACCCCATTTAAACCATCACCGAGGAACTGTTTGAATCCTTTTTTTCCTCGTTTAAAGTAGCATTAATAATCGGTAAAGAACTTGAGCCAGAATCAATTGGAATCACCATTCCTAATCAACCTAAGTTGATCAAGATCAATGAAAAATTAAAATACCCTAGAAAAACCTCCAAGATAACCTCTAATCAACAGTATATACCAAGTTTACGAATGATAATTATAATTTTGGTTGTTTAAAAAATAAATATGATAGCCATTTTTTATTATAGATATATTTCCGAGAGAATAAATCAAACTATTTTCTTATCAAACTTAAATTAAATAAACATTTGACAATATGATTTAAAATGAACATAATAATCACTAATAAATAAGATATTAGAATTTAAAATTGATAACAGGAGATTATAAGGAATAATTTTTATTTTGAAAGTTCTTTTAGAAAAAAAGGGTAATCCGAAACCCACCCTTAGCCTCTCACCGCTCATTTGTTTTTTTTCTTTGATTCAGCATATGACCTCGGACTCATGTCTAACGAGCCGCCCTTAGAGCTTCTCCCAGGGTTTGATGTAATTGTTTTAAGTGTCGATATTATCTAGACTATGTGATTTGGATGAATGAGATAAAAGGGAGTAGGTTGTTGGGTATGTCGATATAGCTCGACCATGAAATGCATTGAGTTCGTTGGCAGATTTTTCATTCAAAATTGTTTAATATGCGATCAAGTGGAGTATTAAGGAGAGGTTATAGAAATCATTAAGGTTAGGGGCTACTTGATTGAGTGATATGGCCTGGTCCAGCCATATGCAATTAAGAAATGATTACTGAGGCAGCTGTAATCGATTTTGTTTCGATGGATTTCTATAGTATACTACCTATTAAATAATAATACGTGAAATTCATATCGACCACCATCCAAGTAGAATCGATCATGGAGATCCCGATATAAAATAACTTCCAATTTAGAATCGATCATGGAGATCCCGATATAAAATAACTTCTAAAACAAGATTGGACTCAGGGATGTGCAGAAAAGAAATGAGTCAAATGGATATGATGATTGAAAATTTAGCTGAAGTTGTTTAAACATGATATTTATTAACAATTTAAATCTTTAATCATGATCATTCTAAGTTAACCTAATTGGATTCCTAATCACATTAGAAAATGAACCACTTTCTTGCATAGATTAAGCGTGCAAGCATAATCCTGGTTGTTAGAGGGGACCATTTTTATAATATGAGTATAGCCACGCGGTGTGTATTTGATTGGGCAACACAGACATAATTTGGCCATTTAGAAGGAATGGGTTCAAGTGCTGGAGCCACAAAGGCAATATTAGAGTGTCTAACGGGACATATGAAATAGACAAACCATACCTATAAATCATCATGGCTGATTCTGGTGAACATATTCTTCTCAACATAAAATTCATCCTTATCAGAATTTAATCCGTTCTAAATTTTGTTCTCCCCTTTCCAAAAACTGAACTTAGGATTTGAACTTTAGAGGCCAAGAAAGACACTGACCCGCTAGGTAAGTAGGCCAGAGTCTTTGCTTTAAGCATTATCTTTGCAAGAGAAATGGAGAATAAATTTCATATTTACATGAATAAAAAAAAAAGGCCCAGAGAGATTGGGAGAATAAATTCCAAATACAAACTAAAGTGATTCATCTTCCTACTCTGACTGAAAAAAAGATGTACGTGTGCATCGGATAAGCCCTCGTCATCCAAAAGAAATTCAAAGTTAATAACACTTGCACATCTTTGAGTTCTTTACTCTCTCACAATAAACTAATATACCAAAAAACAAAGATAAGGTTGGAGGGGAACGGTAACACCTTCCAAATTCCCAAGTTAACTCACGATAACAATCACTGAGCAACAAAATTTGAAGCCTGATTCTACATTATTTGAAAGGGATTTAATGTGTTGCAAACAAGCATATAGAACTGCAATTGATTTTTCAAGACATGTAGAGAAGGCCGAGGGTAATGCATTTTACCTGGTCGAAAGATCTGTGTATTAGTAAGGACTGTATGGCATTGATATACCTTTCATGCGTAGCTATGGTGCAGCATTAGAGATGAAAAGTTGATGTATGATGGAAAATATGGTATGAACACAGATAACAAGAGAAATGTAGACAGGCCTGAAAAGAGATGGAAGTTATAGGGGAGAGACTGTTCAAAACATTGGACCTAAAGATGACTGTTGAATGGAGTTTTCATATATTTAATCAGTTTGAATTACGAACATCACTTCCACTACTAACACGTGAAGGAACAGGACTCTGACCGAAAAATTGAACATTGGAATGTAGAACAGGTCCACTCTTTGAGAACATTGAACCAACTAAACCAGTAGAGTTAATAGAAGATGGCAATCTAGTCGAATAAGAAATGTGGGAGCCAGTAACAAATTCAGGACGCAATTCCGATGATGAGGAAAAGGGAGCAAGGGTAGCTAGAGAAGAGCAGACTGGGTAAGGAGCAACTGTCATGTCAACAAGAGCAGGTGCAGATGATCTATAACTCAACATCTCCATGGGATGATCAAATTTGCATGTTGGCCCGAACTTGCATATACCATGTTGCATATAGAAGGTGCAAGGTGGAGCCCCCTGCTACCCAATGTAAGAAAAATCAGTGGTTATATAGATAGTGTGCAGAACATCTATCGGCAGTGACATAAGAGAAACATTTCAGATAAATGACAAGAAGAGTGGTTTAAGCTAACCACCATTCATTCATTGCAAAACTTAGTAAAATCTGGAAAACAGACATTGAGTTATCAGGTGGAAAGAAAAAGGATACATCCGAAAGATATACAAGCCAGCTCAAAGTTTACACTCGTAATAGTGGAGAAAAAGGGTTTAGCAGACAAATTATGTGCACCTTCATTTTTTATGTAAATTGGCAAGCTTACAGCAGAGATGCAAAGTGTTTTAGGTCAATAAAGTATACCATGCTAATAAGTGTTATAGCTACACATATGCTCATTTTCATGCTCAGTCAGTTCTTGGATCAATGACATCAAACGCATCACTGCATAAGTATTTGATAAAAACAAAGATCGAGTATCATGCCTAGACATACAATTGATAACAGAAAAGTTTTAGCAACATAACTGAAGAACTCAATATATAGGCTATAGTATGTGTGTGCTAAAATTTCACCACTGCCCTAGTGTATCAGTAGATTACTACCAATTATTCTATCCAATAACATTCACTGCTCTATAAAATAGACCCCTTCAGCATGTGTACAAGATTTAGATGTGGATCACACACCAAAGAAATCATTTGATCCTAACCGAAGAACATGTACAGTTTCTGGAGTGGCTTCTTGGTTCTCACCAAGCGTGGACTCGATGGATATTGAACAGGGGATCTCCTTCTCTCATTTTATCGTAGAGGTCTTTTCCTTATAAGGTGATTCATTCATGCTACGAACTATTGATTGGTAAACTTATACAAATCCAGATTTCATTTATGTTGGTGTGTGGCAAATGAAACTAAACTGATCAAAATATATATATATTTTTTAATCGAATCTAACAACTTAAAAACTGTCTTAACAACTTCTTAACTTTGACCAAACTAACACGAAAACTATGTATGTATATCAGCTATACTTGAGCTACGTGATCAATTAAACAAGGTTGCAACTTTCAACAAGATATGTTATGGCAGATACAATATCAAAAAAGATAAACACAAGCTCTACCTTTCGACACAGACGATGTAAAAGATCAGGTAACTAAATGCATACCGCGCGCAAAGGAAGACCCATTGTGCTTAAAACAGAATTTGTTTTCGGTGTGGTCCATTCTGGAGGATGATGGTATCTGCACGAGATTCCAAATTTGCAATCCCCTGTTCTCATGTAGTATTGACATTCAGGTTCACCGGGTCTTTCTGGAAACCTGTGTTGTTTCAAGCTACTGCTTGAAGAAACAGCCAGGGATGGGAGTGGACGATAATGCCCCACAAATTCCGTAGCAGAAGATGATAGCTGCGCTACCTCATAAGGTGGACCTGCTCTGACAGTGGGTTGAGTACCAGTTCCGGGACCAGGAGAAGCCACAGGGCTTAAAGGTGCCTGTGCAAAATAATTCATAGACAGGTTTGCAAGTAATTCCTGGTAATATAAAATCAAATCACATTTGCTAAACTAATGCAATTAACCAAGCAAGAGCTTAAAATTAATCATCATTTCTTTAAATTCATAAAAGAAGGCCAATAAACAATTCTACATCTACAGTAACTTATTCTAAAAAAACAAAACAAATGTGGAGATATAGTAAGAAATGAGGAGTTTAGGCATGTACCGGATAAGGACTCCAACCCGAGACGGGAACCATTCCTGGCGGGAGCAACATAGGCGCATAAGCTCCTTGTACATATGAACCAGATAAAAGAGTAGGTCTTGGAACTTGCCAGCTGGTAGGCACCCCTCCATATGGCTGAGAAGGAACTGAAGGAGACTGCACCATGGGATAAAATGTAGGTGCAGGTGCAGGCGCCGGTGCAGACATAGAAGCACCAGCTGGATTTGGATGATGGAATTTACATGCTAAACCAAACTTGCATTGCCCCGTCTTCATATAATATGAACACTCTGTCTCACCCTGTTGGTGTAAAATAAGCAATCAATATCTCATTATGAGCTTAACTGAAGACTACTACTGCCTAGATAGGAACAATTCAAGTACAGCAAGCATAACTATAAATTTTGGAAGTAAGCACGGAATTCTAACCGGTCTAATTGGGTAACCGTAACAATTTAATGCCACAGGGATCATGGTTCCAGCTCCATTTTTCGGATGGTGGTACTTGCAATATGCACCAAATTTGCAAGTGCCTGTCTTCATATAAAACTGATATGAAAAACAGTAACATAATCAGTCCAACAAGGAACCAAACCTTCGATCAAAACAAAGAATCAAAATACCTATAAGTCTTAGTCTAAGAACCACCTATATTCGTAATGTACCTCACAACTAAACTAAAAAGTACCTCACAAACAGGCTGTCCCTCCCGCTCTGGGTACTCCTGCTCTGGGTACTCCCCTCCTTGTCTTACGGCTCCCACAACCTTAGTAATGTCATACAAAAGTCAGTCAACATATTCAAAACACAGTAGAGTAAAATGTACACATAGTGAAACAAATCAACAAAGTTATATGAAATACAAACAAAAGAACAACCGCTCAATGATTAGGTTAAACCTGGCAAAAGTAAACAAACAACAAGCATACAAAACTAACACAAATTTGCCAAAAACTCACATAAAATTGGAGGGCAATCTACATTATAAACTGATATTAAATCCCTTAAAACACCAACATTGAACTAACTAGGTAATAAACAACGGCATTCAATCGAGAACTTACCAAACTACGATCGCGTGGATGATTATATCGACACCTGTCACCATAACCACAAGTCCCTGTACGCATATAGTAAACACAGTTTGGTTCACCAAGTCGTTCTGGGTAGGAGGATTCCTGGTTACCCAATCTCAACTGTAACATCGCTGCTGCATGTCCAAATAACAACAAGAAGATATAAACTCAAATCAGCACACCAAAACCTTAATTTAATCACATTATTATACTAAAAAAACTAAAAAAAAAAATAGAAATCAGAATCAAAATTTGGAAAGGAATGTAAAGAGTTATTACTAACCATCAAGACTGGAGGTTTGAGAAGGTTGAATAGAAGAAGAGTTCCAACCGAATTGTGGATCCGATTCCATTATAAGTTGATTTTTACCAAATCTCTCCATCTCTATATATTTATGTGAGAATTTGTACAAAATGTACAGTAATATATATATATATGTATATCAAAACAGAGGAAATTAAAGAGAGAAAGCGGGCAGAAAAGTAAAAATATGATAATATTTAGTATCAACAGAAGATCTGATGATCAAAATTTTGAGTTGAAGAGAGAAGAAAAGAAAATGTGTTGAAGATATTATGTATTGGAGATATTTGTTGTTTGAGTTTGAGTTTGAGTTTTAGTACTTCTCTTTCTTTTTCTCTCTCTCTTCTTCTTCTGGTTCTGGCTCTGATTCTGGTTTTGGTTTCTCTCTCTACATTTTGGGATCTTTTTTCGTCCGATAGTTTTTATACCCGCCAAATTAAGGAAAATAGAAAAGTGAGCTTACATTAAAAATAATGTTCAATTCGTACCTGAAATGTTGAATAAAGTTTATGACTATAACCTTGACATCCATTTTGAATGTTATTACAATAATACCATTCACCTCCACTTCCGAGATAATTCCATGAAATGTGGCTTCCCGTAAATGTGTAAAACGTATCAGCATACCACAACCCAGCACATAAAATCACGCTCTGACCCCCTCCCAGGCAGGCAGAGGAACGCGCCTTGTACTGACTCTTCTTAGGAGTCATAACGCGCAGCGAAGTTCTCCAATGACCCATTTATCGTCGAAATAACTAAGAACTGATTAGTCGACATAGGCTTAACAAGAAAGAAAGCATCTTTCCCCGTTTTCATTGTCAACAGGAACGGGAACAGATATGCCCCCTCTATCGCGAGATCAGGAACAAGCCACTTAGCTTACTTAGCATGTTGACTGATGCGTTGTATTTTTATTCTAGAAAAATAATCGTGATGTGTGTGATATACTGTGTTGGTTTATTTATTTTATATTTTTATAAAGAAAATATTTTTAAAATATTTAGACATTATATATGTTTTATAGAAATAAGTCAACCTAATAGAAATAAAATGTCAAAAAAATGATAGAGTAAAGATTTTTTTTGTGAAATATATATAAAAAATATGATATATCGTACCGTGTTGTGTAGTGCCTTATATTATGCGGTGATGTGCTTCGTGCTTACTAGTGTTGCCTGTTGTGTCTTGCCAGTTAGCCAAGCACAGCCCAGCATACAAAATTACTATGATATACCCTGCTACACTAGGTTACGTGTTGTATTGTGATGTGCTCAAATTTTAACGTGTTGTGCTGAGCCGTAAACATGATGGCCCGATCCAATTTTCACCATTAGCTATTGGCTAGTGTGTTCGACGTATGCCATAGCCGGAGCAGCTGTTATTCCAATTAGTATTCCAATTAGAGATGCCATATGAGATTTTGTTCTGTTGATATAAAATTTAGCCTTCTGGTGACCCTCCTGCGTGTATTTTGTTTAGAAGGTCCATCGAACAAAAAGATGATTGTATGAGCAGATCAGGTTGTTAGTTGTTGGATTTGCATATTTAGTTAATGTTCAGTACAAATTTTTCTGAGAACTTTTTTCGGAAACAAATTTTGTAATATAAATTTCCATAGTCCTTTTCATATAGAAACTAATTGCTTAAAAAGATAATTAGAAAGTAATTATAATGAAGGTGTAAAATGGGTAGTTGAGTGCAATACTAATGGACTCATCGATGGTTATGGTGTTTCAAGACGGGCTGTTACAAAATTTAATAAGTGACAGTGTGATTTGTTTATACAAAACTATACTTCTAGAAACAGTTAATTGGTTCAATAATTATAGATCATTTTTTATGGGTCTAGAAAACATCTAAAATAAGATACTTCTCTATTATCCAAAAATCTTGTATATGCTTTTCTAATATCTTAAATTGAATATTTAATCCAAATATATATCTTTATTTTTATAATAGTTGACTAGTATACCCTTCATTTAAGAGTAATATGGAAATGAGTCCGTGGGTTTAATTTTGTGCATACATTTTTGGACTCTAAAAGCTATCGATGCATCACTAACAAATGGAATACGTCAAAAAAAAAAAGATTAGATTAAGAAGAATTAGTGACGTTAAATTAGAATAAAGTTTGATTTTTCTACATCAGTTACTATTTCCTTGATACGTAGTTAACCATAAATTTGATATTTTCGGCAATAGGAAGAACAAGTGGACCTAAAGTTGTTAAATTATTTTTCAAATCTTCTCCAGCAACCGATGTTAATTCTTTGGATAATGTAACTCCCACACGTCATGTATTATAAGCACACACTTATATCCACGATCTTCATTACCTTTATGTGTCCCAATGGTGTGTATTAATTTGTATTTAGCACGGCTACGATCAGAGGCTCAGTTTGATATAGTCCCGACTCCCATTCTAAATAAAAAAAATATTTTCGAACATGTATCTAGTTTCATCCTGCATATTCTAACAACTAAACATGTTTTTCTTAGGGTGTAACTGGATTCATCCTACATATTCTGACAAAATAACATATTTTTGGTCAGGATGCAACTGGTTTCATCCTGCATATTCTGAATATAACCATGTTTTCATTGGGATGTATGTGGTTCATCCTGCATATTCTAACAAAAAAACATATTTTTGTCGGGATGTATTTGAATTCATCTTGTATATATTCTAACAAGACTATGAAATTATCAGCAAATAACAATATAGACAAATTTGAAGTAAAGTTTTCATATCAACTAACCTGCAAGTAAGATATATATACATAGACGAATCCAAATTCACAATTTAGATTTCATACATCTATGCAAAGATAAAGTTTTACAAATAGAACTTAAACAAACTACATTAATAGCTTTTGTAGCTACATAATGCTACGCAATCTAATGAAACGATATTGTTTAGTTGTCGTTCTTCTTCATACAACTTTTTTCGTTATTGAGGAATTCATGCATCATATCTATTCATTTTCTGTTTATCTCATTCCTTAGATTTCTTCTTCTTTGAAGGAATAACCATTTTTCATACCTTTTCAAACAAAAAAAATAATAATATTTTCTCCTCTTCGTCCAACTAGCAACAAAATCTGCATTAACATACAATCATGTAAAAATGAATTCGCACTCAGATTCAAGATATAACTGGTTTCATCACGTAATAACACAATGTTATTACTGGATGTAACTGGGTACATCCTGTGTTACTATTGTAATTCTTACTTTGGTTCAGTAATCAAACAATGGGGTTTTATAAATAAATTGGGATGTAACTCTACATATTAGTTAATCATAAATGACAAATTCACCTGAACCTTTGGGAAGAAAGTAGTACCTTTACCTAAAGGCGCCATTGTTTCCTTATAAAATTACTTGAACTTGTTAAAACCCCAAATAAAATTGTTAGTGCAATAAAAATCAACTAATCCATATCTTGGAAGGAAACATTAACAAACCTAATCTTGAAGAACAAGATGATCACTAATTACCAAAATTGTTGAAAAAATCAGAGAATACCTAAGTATCAATTTCGTAATCATAATTTTTTTTAAAGAAAACCTAATTACCGTAATCGTAAAAAAAAAAGATATGAAATACCAATTACCGTCTTGTTTAGCTTGAAATGCTTACAATCATGATGTTGATGATGTTAATAGTGGTGGAACTGATAGAAATCATGATGAGATTTTTTGTCTAGATAAAGTTTTGATATTTTTTCCTATGAAATCGTGATAAATAATAATAAGATGTAAAGGAAAGAAATTCTAAGTTTAATAAGGGGTATAATAGTCTGTAATTGAATTAAATGTACCATGTCCATTTCATCCAACTCAAAAATTTAAACGTCCACTACGACCTGGTTTCAAAGGTTTTTGGATATATAACCCATTTTCTCTTCAAGCAAACTTACTTATCACAACTAGTGTGTATTTGTATTTAAGGGTTTTAACTACCTATCTCCACAAATAAATTTTGCAAGCGCCAAATAATTAACTTAAAAGAGGTAACTATTACGGCTAGTTACTAGTGGAAATTGTTGGTATCTCATCAATGTGAAGCTATAGTTTATATTAAATGTCATTCAAAATGGTCAATATACCCTTAATATTGGAAATTATTGACAGCTTAGTTTATTATGCCCACCGAAACCACCGTATCCATATATAGAGGAATTTAAGGGGACCACGATCACAAAAGAGAAAAGCGAAAACGGAATAAAAGTTATGAATTATGTAGCATCATCATAGATTCCTAGTGTTATGCGGGGTATTTCTTATTCAGGAACCGATATTAAGCCTAACCTACTCTGGCTAAAGGCAACGTGAAAAGCCCCAAAATTTATTCCATTCCTATTAACTTAAAGGTTTGACCATAAATTATGGGTGAGCAACGGATGGATGGATGTGGATTTGGTATCATCCTTGTTCAGTCCATCTAAATGGCGGATTTATGATTTTCATCCATGTCTAATTTGTTATTCGTGGGATTTGACATCCGCGGATGAATAGATGAGCAAACTGAATATGAATGGATTTGCGGACTCAACAATAGGTAAATGTTTAACAAAAATAAGGTAATTTAGTTTTAAAACTTAGGTTACTGAAATTTAAGTAATTACAACATAATAAGAGTAACGTAACGTCTTGTTGGGTCATTGATATTTAAGTAATTATCTATAGAGAAGAAGATGTATATTTCTTATTCACAATGAAATAAATTAAGATTTAATTCAAGAGAAAAATAGAGATAACATGGAGGGAATAGTTGAATACGGAAAGTAAGGGACAAAGTTATATGGAGACAAAAGACTAAGGCGTAGTTTGGTGCTGCTGCGAGTTTTTAAAAGCGTTTTCTGTTGTCGTTGTAGTGTTGTGCTTTGTAAAAAATACAGTTGAGAATTTAGTAAACTATAAACCAAAAGGTAAAGTAAATTAAAATATTAATCAAATTGTGTGGTGAATATCAGGTTCAACTATTGTTGTTGTAACAAATGACGAACAAACATTTATCTCATAATAGTTATATTATAATTTATTAGATTTAAAAATAATCTAATTTTTAAATATTAAATATATATTTGGTTTTTAATATATATAATATAAAATTTACTAATAATGATTATTATTTATTGTTAAAGTATTAGTTTTACAATTATGATATATAATTATTTTTTATAATATGAGAAAACAAAATAAATTAAAATTTAATAAAAATTTAACATTTATTCTTATATTTATTATTCAATAAAGAATAATCAATAAAAATATGATATTGAAAATAAAAGAAAAATAATAAAAATATTTTGTGGTAATTTTTACCATTTATAAAATACAAGAAGGATAAAAAAAATCATATAAAAAATTAATACGGACCTATAGCTTTTGCTTTTGGGGCTTTTAAAAGCTTCTTCCCCATCTTTTAGAAGTTGATAAATTTTACTAGTGTATTTACTAAAAAGCAATTTGAGACAATTTTACCAAACATATGATATGGGTGTCTTAGGAAATGGTCATATTCCCCTAATTGGTTTAACAAAATAGTCATACCTTTAATCAGTGTTTACAAAATGATATTTTTCCATTTGATTTAACACTTTTGAAAAAAAATGGTGTTATGTTTTCCCAAAATACCTTCCCTCATTTAACTTAAGTGGTTGAGGTGGTGGTGGTGGCGGTGGAAGCTTCGCTAAACACCGGAGAGGAAGCAGTGAACCCTTTGGGTGAATACCATGTAATGATCCTGAACTCGGTTGTAATTCGTTAAACACTAAAGGGAAAACGGTAAACCCTAGAGGGTGATGTAACGATCTTGAACCTAATATTTAGGGATAATTAGATAATTACAGTGTCAAAGTTAATAGACAAGTGACCATTTTGCAAAGAGTTTGTAACAATGTGACTTTTTTGTAAACCGGATTAAAAAAGTATGACTGTTTTGGATAGTACTCAAAAAATATTACCTAATGTACGTTTTCAAAGTGCTTTTAGGGAAAAAATATTACCAAACCCATCCTAAGCCTTAATCAATAGAAAACTATATATATTACCCTTCAATTTCCTATAATAACCTTTACATGTATAATACTAATAACATTCTTAGGGTCTGGTGTCCAACGGACGGGGGATGTTCCACCCTCGTCCAATACTCCGAAAGACTGATCGGGTGTCCACCGGCCAAAATATGGATTGGATCGAGTAAAATTTGTGGAATTGGATGTTTTGCTAACCCCTACCGTAAACATACTTAAAACTTAGGTTTAAGCTTGATACAGAATACCGGCCAAACCCAACTATCTTGTCAAGTTCTTTGCATGTAAGATTTTTAGTCCCGCTACGGTCAGTATTAACTTGTAGTTTAACGCATTTCATAAGACAATCACTTTCCATAAAACGGTGGCCATTAACAACAGCATAACGGTGACCATTAACAACAACATGGCAAAACATATGACAATCACTCTCACATAAAACCGGTGAGCATTAACAACATCATGGCAGAATCGAAGGTTTGATGAATCATTCAACAAGATCGTCATTATGTGCAAGATGCAGACTGCAGGGTTTTTGATGTTTAAAGTCTTCGTTTTGGTGTTGCTACAAATCGCATTGCTAAAATTGATGTAGTAATTTATGGTTTGGAATGGTCAATGTAATGGGATTTCAACAAGATCGTCAATCGATCAGACTCTCAAAGTGCTATACAAGCTTTTGAATCATTCTTATGTTAGAGATGGATTACAGCAGCTCGTTATGCTTCCGTGCATTTTGAACATGTCGGGTGGTTAACTTTGCAACTGATGTTATGGTAAAGAGAGGTTGTAGTTTAGACATTAGAGTTCATTATAGTTATTTTGGTAGACCGGGATTCCATCATTTTGTTGAAGGGCCTAAAAGGGTATATTATAGATTCAGTTAGCTATTTTAATTTTTGGGACCGAAGGAACTCCTTTTTTTCCTTTGAATCAGGAATTCCTTTTCTTGTAATTAGCACGTAAATATCATTGTTTTTTGCTTAAAAAAAAGGGAGGGGGTCTAACCCTCCAAAGTTTTACAAAACTTCAACAAAATGTGGTGTGCATATTAGCTCAAATGAGTTTTAATATTTGGTATGACAATGTATATTGTAGTCTTCTAAAATACCAAAAATTAAGTAGCTTAGAGTGTCCATATTTGTGGAGTAAAACCATGGACTATATCCAAATTTAGTCCATAAAATAATTACAGTAAAGAGAAATAAAACTATATTTGGTCTGGTTTTTTAGGATTTGAGATAAAAAAATAGTCTAAAACCCTGACAAAACCAAATATAATCGAGCGCAATACTATGTGCGTTTCAGAGTAGTCGGGAATATAGTTAGCGTCTCGTGCCATGTGGATAGTGAAGCTTTCGTCTGATAGTGGAACACAGACATAAAGTCCTCCTGTGATGTGTGTTGATATAATGTCCGCCCCACCAGACGTAAACAGTACGTCCGTCTAGTATCAGGCATTGTTATTATATAGCCTTTGTGGGACGGGACTTATACATCCGTCTGTGTGGGGCGTTATTATTAGCGTGGGATCGATTCAAATGCTTCTTATATATACATATGTTGTGAAGCGTAGAGTATATGGGCGTTTAGGTGTAACGGTAATATTTTCAAACGTTTAAAATTTTCGATCACTTTTTTATTGCAACGACTATCTTTTCATATGTCTATAAATATGAGTTAATTGAGCATTTCATCAGTACTACTAATTTATTTTATTTGTGTATCAGAATAATCTCACTACTTTCGTATCATTCGTCTTTCAAATCATTTAGAATTATGACACCGACACCACGTGGTCCAAAATTTTCACAATTAAAGATATAACGATGTGTAAAATTTATTTATCAATATCTCAAGATTCTTCTATTGGAACCGATCAATCAGAACAGGTATTATAGACTCGCATCAAAGCTGGGATGGAACAAGCCCTACCTACAAAACCGAGGCGCATTTGGACCTCCATTCATAAACGGTTTCAGGGAATAAATAAAGATATGGCGCTAGTCTCTGTAAAAGAAGCATGAAGTTGAATATCATACTGGGTGGGGCCCAGAAAAGAAGATAAGTAATCGTTATTTTTTAAACCCGTAATAATTATTTACATGTACATCCACTAAAATATTTTTAAAACAATAACAACTTGAAGAAATAAGAAAGTGCTTCAAGGAATGCAATAGTGACGAAAAATTTAAGCACGAAGAGTGCTAAAAAATTATGTTAGAAAATATAAAATATTCACAGCGATCAACAGCTGTGATTGATTCGACGAAAACTTTGTTCAATTCTCATAGTGACGAGGAAGACAGGGAAAGACAGGAAACAAATCAAGGCGAGTCCAGTGACGACGGAGATTTAAAAGACATAGTTAACACATATAACCGTAAGATGAGAAAAAATCAGCAAAAACGACTCAAGAAAACAGGGAGAGCAAAATCCAATGCCAAAATGGAAATAATTAATAAAGAGTAAAAAAAAATTAATACCCATTACAAAGAACAATCAAAAATGAATATGGCGCAGAGAGAAGCCGAATTCGTAGAAAAACAAGCTGAGTCTGCGGCAAAGTTTGCGGCAAAATAAGCTAGGCAAGACAAACTTGACGCAAAGAAAGAAGCAAAGAAATATTTTGCATAATGATGATGGATGTCTCTGGATTGGATGACGTAACAAGAAAGTACATCGAACTTCGAAAGGCAGACATATTGCGGAGTAGAAGAAGCCAAGCTTAATGCACAACCGGATTAGTTGAAACCTTAATTATCATGATTAATAAATGATTCATAACTTTAGTAGTTTAATATTAATTATTATCATTGGCAGTTTTAGTTTGTGGTTTTTAGATTTTAATTTCAATTACTTTGAATTGCATTAAGAGGTTTAAATGATTTTATTCATTAAGAAATACGTAACAAGATAGTAAGTCGTTTGATTTTAGTATTCTGAATTGTAAGCCTAACTCACTTTCGTAGAAATCGCGGCTGCACTTAGCATGTGCAACAAGTCTTTAGACCGCTAGGTGCCTCTAAAATCCGAGTGGTGTCTCGGGAGGGTTTACAAAAGATATACCCACAAAACCTATTAGTCTAGTTTCCAACTTTTTAATGTCTTCATAAGTGTTCGATCAAGTCATTACGCAATCGAAAATGGGTCTCTTTGTGTGTATTGCACGTCGGTGTTGCTCATCTCTCATTCTCGAAATTCAGAATTGTGTTCTCTCAATATATTTACCGATACTGTGTTACGGCGTTGTTCATATTCATTTGGCCAATCATCGGGGGACGCTCATCCTCCGCTATCATATTATGTAAAATAATACAAGTTTTTATGATATATGCAAGCACATCTGGATTCCACATTCTTGCAGGTTGCCTGATAACGGCAAATTGTTGTTGTAGTACACTAATTCCTCGTTCTACATCTTTTCGCACACTCTCTTGCATCCCTATTTTTTTTTTGCTTTTTCTCAGAATCTGGATGTTTAATAGACATCTCAATAGTAGCAATCTCTGGGTATATGTCATCACCAAGATAATATCGCATATCATATGAATGGCCGTTTACTACAATCTCTAAGTAAAAAACAATGTTATTGGCTTTTAATATATTACAATGGTCACATAAAAAGAAAATTACTAACTCATGCTGCCAATCCAAGAAAATATAACCCTTGAGTCTGAGAGATCCATAGTCGTACGTCCAACATCAGAGTCAAGGACATATCTGGTGGATTCCCACGGTTGCCATACCACGTGCTCTACAGTCAGCTGACTAAGCAAATTTCTAGAGCGAACAATATCAATAGTCTTCTTCTTCTTTACCTTCCACCGAGAACTTCTAGGCCATATTTTTTCATTATCACCCGTTGCGATATTTGTTCGACATATACCCATATTTCATACCCCCAAAACTACTCTGTCATAACAACCAACCAACCAAATAAATCAATTACCAACAAATAAACATTTAAAGGAAGTAGGACTATGAGAAAATTTTACCTCTAATATTTGGAAGGGCCCGCTTAGTGACTTTTTCCCCCTACCAGATACGTCGAGTGTCAAATACAATTTCGAAAAGCAGCACCACCCCATTCATACGTTCCAACTGCTTTAATATCCTCAAAAGTAGCTAACCATCTAGCATCAATATAGATCTTGGTATTAGAAAAGAAAAATTGTCCCAAAACATACATAAAAAAGGTTGTTGCCATTCTTTCAGCAAGTTTGATATCATCGTCAGCTGCAACCAATATATCTTCTTTGAAATATGTGCTTAAAAATGAAACTGTAAATGCATTTGAAACCCACTGCGGGGCAATATCTTCTCTTTGACAAACTAGGGGATCTTTTATCTCTGGAAAAAAATGCTCATGGACATAACCGAATATGTACTTGGCTGGTTCATACAGAATATCAACCCAACACTAATACTTAATCATGTCAACATGACCCAATCAAGGGGTGTGAACCCATCTCACCAAAGGGTAAGTGAAAAGTGTTTGTTGTATCCTAAAAACGCTCAACAAGATAGTCAATCAATAAATGTGAGGTTTCACTTGAATCCATGGTTAATAAACGTCCCTATTTTGCCTTTTCAATAATGTATGTAACCCTAGGACTGTGTTTTATAACATCTGCATAGTAGTTAATGACCGAGGCGAGGGAACCACGATGTGAATACCTGAATTTCGGTTCGCTTGAATATGAAATATTTGTCGAAGCATTTTTGTCACCATCTTCCAGTACATGGTAGTTCGCTAACCCGGGAACAGATACCTCCACAACTTCAACACTAGGGTTCATTTCAGGATCCGCAACGCCTTTAAGTTTCTTGTTCGTCTTTTTTCGACATACGATTCTCGGTGTTTCCCTATTCAACATCTGGCAAACGATAAATGCAAGTTTCATAATTAAGAGTAATCCTCTAACCACAATGCACAAATATTCATAAATCCATAAAAATATAAATTTCATCATTAAAACAGTAATCTTCTAAATAAATAATCAACTCTACAAACATTCATAAAGTCAAGATATTGAGTAAACCTCTAAATCGAGTAATCAAATCTACAAACATTCATAAATCTTCCAAAATACAAATTTAATCACTAACAAAGTAATCCTCTAATCAAATTATCAACTCTAAAAAAACTCATCATAATTCTATAATTACATAAACATTCATTATGTCTAAAGGTACATAAACATTCATAATTTCAAAATTCCATAAACATTCATAATTACATACACACAAATTATGTTTTCTACATCTACAACAAACATATTCATCTCTATACACATAAAATTAACCACAACCCAACTCAAATTAATCAATTCTAAATTCAACCAATCAATTCAAATCAATATTTTTAAATCCAATTTACAACTTGCAAAAACCTAGTTAAGAATTAAACCCAATTTAAAAACTAAAATTTGCAAAACCTAATTACAAAGTACCATAATCATATCTTTAATATTCAAACATATATCTACATACCTAATTAACAAAATACTACAACAAATATGAATCATAATTAAAACCCATAAAAATCCATTAAAACCGGTTTGAGTTACATGCCTTGTTGAGATAAACTTAATCTTTCTTTGTAGATTTATAACCAAAAATTGGAAGATTATGGAAGATTTTAGATTATTTTTTTTCTAGAGTTAAGTTGATGCTGAGAAGAAGAGGAGAAGAACGAACATATAATTGTCCGTCTGGATGTGTTGCGAAAATATAATTCATGTTTGATGCACACACGTTGTTCGAACGTGTGCCTCTCCATCAGACGTATCTTTTATCACCGGTTGTTCAATGGGCTTAGGTATTAAATTCGTTTCATAGGCATTGATAATACTCGCTTCTGTCAGCTGGACGCCCTTTTAATCTTTGTATGATATCATACGAGAATTTAAACTACGTCTCACACCAAGCGTGATTATTATATACGCCCAAATCAGGCGTTTATTATATGTCCGCCCAAACAATAGACGGGGATTATACTTGTGCATAAGGTCAAGTATGGATATACTTACGCTTGACCACATTTTGCTCTTCTGCTGTTGCGCTTGAACATCCAAAATACAAAAAAAAAAATAGGATTTGCTCTTGGTATTTGGTATTTTCTTTTCTCATCATTGTGGACGCTCTTAGCCTATTATAGATTTATAACATGTTTGGGTATCATTTGAAACGTTACTTTTCGATTTCTAGAAACAAAAAAGTTAGAAGTTAGTTCAAATACACAATTTCATAATAATTTTTAAAAAATATATATTTATTTCTGATTTTTGAGATTGATTTTTACTTTTGGTATCCAAACACCCTCTTACATCATGTTTGTTTGGATCTGAATTGTAATCTGAATCTGAGTTGGTACCTGACTCGTCCGAATCAGGTATCATATCGTTTGTTTTTTTGTTTTTCTGATGTCGATTAGAGGTCTAACTCGGTTTATACATCTGATTCGAAACTATTTGAGTCAGGTACTGTACCTGATTTGTTGGGCATATATAACTAGACAAAACTCTTTCTATAACCTTTTTAGTTTATTTTTTTAAAATCAAATATTACGAATAAGATTCGGATGCAATAAGTTATATTCTAATAATTCACCCGTTAGTCCACCGGGTCGAACTTTACTTTATTTTGTAAATTTTGATACGTGGTTTCACCCCAATCACCCTTTTTTAATCGTCCAACCGATTGAAGGATGCAAAAACACATGTGTTGATCTAAAAAGCTTTTTCTTTACTATTCGAAAAAAGAATATTTTTATATTGTTTTAAAAGGATAAGTTTGTAAATAATTATACACCACAGGTCTGCAACCTTAAGATGTCATTTGGGAAAGACAAAAAATCATTAATAGCTTCATCAGTAGTTGTTAATGGAAAAAATGTTAAAATAAAACATGACTTAACTTTGGTAAATATCCAACCAAAATAAGACAAATGTGTATCAAGTCTGCACTGATCTAACTTTACTAAAAGTATCTCCAAATAGTGAGTATAAAAACTTTACATAGAAATTTTATTAAAATCTTTATTTAATAAAATTTATTTATGTAATAAATATATGATCTCGTAATTAATAAACTATCTTCAATAATATAAAATTTAATTCTTAGAATATATTATATGATAAAATTTTAAATGTTTATTTATTTTAAATAATTATTAAAAAATAAATGAAAAAATTAAGTGAAAATAAACCCAAAGATATAATTAAGACTTTTTCTAATACATTCGTGTTTATATTTCATTTCTTTTTGTTTATAGGATCCAATTATTTGAGATAAATTTAAAATAAATAGGATCTAAAATGGTATCTGTTTTTAAAAAATAATACTTTCCCTACACCGGAGATGCTCAAAAAAGCTACCGCACTTCTTACGATCTCAAGGTTAAAGTGAATCGTTGAACTCAACTCATCTGATTTATATAATTTATTAAGCGTTGTGTAGTTGGTGAATATAAGCAATAACTGAACTGTCAGAAAGACGACCGGTTATAACCCATTCCAATTATCCGTTTGGAAGGTATTTACCGGTTGAACTAGCTTAGCAACTGGTTGGGAAGTGATTTTTTGTCATAACCACGTGTCGGTAACATCTTAACAAGTTTTATTTTTTTAAGCATGTCTTAAGACTTTATGTTTTTTTTCCTTTTCTTTTATTTCACGTGGAGGTGCAAGGTTTCCTGGATTACAATTTATCGTTGAAATATCATATAGTGAACGATTGAATCAAACTGGTGAGGAGAGAATGGATACTATATGTCTGAGCTGGAAATCTGGTTTCCCTGTACTTGGAGAGAGTTAATCTGCTGTCAGACCCATGTGCCTATGATTATATGTTTGTCATTAAGACTGTAAAATTGTTGAAAGCATTTACGCGGTTTCCGACTAGGATGGTTTGTCCTTAATTTTCCGGTTAAAAAGATAAAGGTGTCCAACTAAAGTTTTTTTTTTTTCTTCTGAAGTATATATCCAACCAACTAAAGTTGTTAACCTGTGCGACATTTTTTTAATGCATTTATCTTAAAGTTTGGATTGTTTTTATGTTATGCAACCTTGTACACATGGGAGGGATAGGTTTAAAAAAACACAATCAAAGTAACTAGGCAATGATATTAGATTCTAAGTTGATAAACCAAAAATGATCTCTGGGCTACGATATTTAAAAGAAAAAATTTCAAAGACTCAACCGCTCTCTACTCTAAAAATTAAATTCTGTTTGGGCTTGGAATGGTATAAGACAACACCTATGCTATATTCTCTTTGTTTCTCGTAAACTGAGTTTTTTAATTTAAAATTTTGTTCATTAAGAATTGAGCCATTTTATTAAGCAATACATATTTCTAAAATTATCATTTTGATTTATAATTATTAGTCTTAAAAATGTGCATAATTTGATATTCGTGTTTATATTCGTTATATAGGTGTTTTAAAATGCCTTCCAACAATATAAAGTTTACAGATATCTATGACATCGTTTGAGAGATATGTTATTTCTAAATTTTATCAATTTTATTACCCTAGATGTATAATTAAAAAAATATATATAAAAATATCTTTCCCTCCTTTTTACCGAATCATCTACGAATTATTAGCTTTTTATTTTGTTTTTAGAATGAATATCAAAAAAGTTTAAGAACTAAAAAATAATAATGTGTAGAAGAAAACAGTAAACCTAACGGAACCACAGCCTAAGCTTTTCTTCGAACCCTCCCCCCCTCGCCCCGCGTCTCCCGTCCTCCATATTTCCCAACCTCCTCCCCAGATCTGATTTCCATTCCTCTCAATAATGGAGATATTCATTCATTAATAATATCAAATACCCTATTAACCATTACACTTGGCAAAGATTTTAATTTAAACCAATTTAATTATTTGTTCGGTCCACTTTTCTTTCACCCTTTCTCCGTTTATCAAAATTGTTCAATCGGTCCATACCATCTAATTTCTTCTATTTTTCTTCCTATTCCAAAGGTAAATATTTAATTTAAAAATATTTGAAGCTTACCAACCAATACAAAATCAGCATGTATTTAATTTTGTTTAACTAATTATGTCTTACCAAAACTAGCCAACCTTCCGATATATCACATGTGAAGGATTTTTTTCAACCCTGGCTTTTTATTTTGATACTCTCCCTTTTATTAAAAGTTTTAACTCTTCGCATTTACTGAGTTTTGGGTTTGGTTTCTGTATCTAAACAACTATAATTAATAAAACTTCCTAAAGGAACAGAACTGCGCTCATGGCTGCAAGTGGGTTGTCTATGGCCTAGCTAAGACTTGGTTACGTGGCAGAATCTCGATGGACTATATGACTTCGCAGCTGCAAAAGAAGAGCGACGAGCTCCAAATGAAGAACTCCTGTCGAGGACGGCTTTCTTAAAACTACTTGGCTAAATAGCTTCCTTGGTGGAAAGAACTTTTCTCTTAAAGATACAAGGGACCCTTTGAGCATCTGAGAATCTGACTTATCTGTGGATTCAATTAGTTTAACACGTATAGAATATCTTTAACTTATATGGCATGAGATTTTCCTTTGGATGATTACTAAGTTGGGTCTTGCACTCATGTACTGGACGCTCTCGAGGAGACTATTTACTTTATCCTCATTATATGGGAGACCGTAGAGATACTTAGTTTGCCGAACCACCCTAAAACCCGCGGGTTCCTAAAGGAGCAACTAGCTACAGTTGCAGGGGACCCTAACACATAAAGCTATAAGTCAAATAACTTAAAAATTTCCCGACTGCTCCATCTCAAAGGAATTTCCCTCCATAAACATGGGCTTCACGGTATAGATTTAATTTAGTTCGATTGCGTGCGTTTTAGCATATACAACCTATAAATAAAATTTATATTTGAGTGTGTGTGGATTATGGGCACCCTCTCTAGAGAGACAAAAAGGATTCACAACAAGTGATTGGACATAAGACGCCACGTTCTGTGGAGGTAACAACTTTAATTTCTTTATAAAGTATTTTGCAAATAGCACTATCCGAATTAGTAATGCATCACATATACCCCTCCTTGATAAAAGAGAGAAAGAAGCCTACAACTAGCAATAAGTAAACTCCTCATTTGTGAAGATAATTGCGCCTGTAGCTGAGTTTCATTAGTACTGGCAGCTTGTTCGATATTTGGGGCTATAGCATCTCTTGACTCAATAGTTCCTTGTACCTTAAGTCATAACCTGAAGGCGTTACAACTAGAGAGATTGAAAGGATTGGATTTGAGGCTATTCATAAAGAAGCAGCCAAAGACCAAGAGGAGTGTTCCTTAGTACATTAAGACTTTTAGGTTGTAATCCCGGGAATACGAGTCTATTCTCTTATTGAGTCCCGAGAAACTGAAAAATGTAGTCTATCGATACGCAGCTTGCGAGCCTTGAGCATGAAGCGTACAAAAGGAGGATTCCAATCTGTCAGATAGTCATCCGTCGTAGGTTAGAAAGCCTTTAAGGCAGAAGGTGCTAATCCATCCCAAGAAAAGGCTGAGCATCCATCGGGCCAATCTAGTTAGCAAATCTTAGTAGCTGGGGGTGGTAGGCCAAGAAGGTCTTTCTTTGTTTGTTCCTCCATATCCAAGAGCATAAATTATTAAGCTACCAGTAGTGATTGCGGATGCAAGAGCCAATGTGAGGCACCTGATCAAAAGTCTTTCTTAATTTGTGAGAGGATCCATTTTCTCTTATAAGAAAGGAAATGGTAATAAGAATCTAGCCACTCCTTTATACTAAGGCGAACCGTACCTTTTGTACCCAAGACATCGTGTTAATGCAAGTAGCTAACAAATATCAGGTCGAATGACTAATAACGAAAAGTCAGATTGGGTTGAACACAAGTAGGAATGATACGATCTTTGTTAAGAGCCCAACTGTTTATTACTCAAGCGCATTAAAGGGTCTCGGTCTCCTATTGACTATAGGAAATCCAAGATGGCAGGCAAAAGCAATGCAAAGAAAATAAGCTTCAAAGGTATGATTCCCCATCTTCGTCCATCTTCTACTTCTTGGAATCAAAGACACAAACCAGAATAGCGGAATCTCCAACGTGCTTGGTAGAGTCAAACCTTGGAGTATTATATTTAAATGCACCCCCTTACACAAGGGAAAGAAATCCCCATACTTATAACCCATTCTTTCATAAGTGATTAAGTAACTATGTTAAAGGTTGACCAGATTGAGCACTTCAAAGTTCAATTTTTCTTTCCGTAAATAAAGATAAACATGCATAATAATAAACTAAGTGTCCATAGATATCAATTTTATTAAAATACATAATTAATATTTTATCAAAGCTAACCAATTATTGATTGTTAAAAAAATAATATTCTCAGAGAGACAAGGCAAGGTTTGTTAAGAGAAAATCCATATCAAAAGAAAATTACCAAAATGTCATTTATCTAAAATTACGAAGTTACCCTTATATGTAAAAAATACCCTTAGATTTTAGACTGGGTATTACAGCCTCATCTCATTAGAGAAATTTAGCCTTGAATTTAAGCACTGCACGATGACCAAAATTTTCAAGCCGAAAAGAAAAAAAACACAAAACATATTTAATCCAAACATGATTAACGTTTATTATTGGTTAGCACAATAACTAGCTTCGAAAGGATCTAATTGTTGCCCTGATACCAAATTTGTAATGACCCGTCCCTCCACCGATACTGATTTCACTTAGCCATTGCGGTCATTCGACAGTGTGTGTTTTACGGGCACTGCTGCGGTCATCCAGCAGCAGCTTCCCAGGAGGTCACCCATCCCTGGATTACTCTCGTCCGAGCATGCTTAACTGCAGAGTTTTTTCCAACTCTGGAGCCAACTGTGCTGAAAAGGCCTTGGTGTTAGGAAAGGACAAACCATTACCTATATTCCATTCAGCGCACCCTACCTGCCGAATCGGGGTATTACAATGAGCTGACGACGGGTCACCTGCCGAGGGTAAGAGAGTACGCTGGACGGGGTGTGCCAGGTACTAGTCTCATGAGTGGCAGGGAACGTCGAAGATCTGGGCTTGAATATATTCCAGAGCCGAGGACGGATCCAATTTAAGGTGGTGGTATTGTAATACCCCGATTCGACAGGAGGGTTCACCGAATGGAATATTGGTAATGGTTTGTCCTTTCCTAACACCGAGGCCTTTTTAGCACAACTGGCTCCAGAGTTGGCAAAAAACTCTGCAGTTAAGCGTGCTCGGACGGGAGTAATCCAGGGATGGGTGACCTCCTGGGAAGCTGCTGCTGGATGACCGCAGCGGTGCCCATAAAAAAACTCATATTGTCGGATGCCACAGTGGCTAAGTGAAGTCAATATCGGTAGAGGGACGGGTCATTACAACACCAATGGTGGAACTCCAGAAATCATTCCTCAAAACACCACCGCTGAAAAGACCAACATTCCTTTTTGTACCACTGAAAGTGTTAGAAACAAAGAGTAGACATCACCAACCATAGATGATCTGATGAAGCGCCAAGAAACCTTGGTCGAAACTCAAGTAACCATGACTACTACCCAGAAGGAAGTTCTTACCTTTCTTAAGACTTTAACGGAGCAGTTATCATCGGAGCAACGTCATCATCAAATGGAGAAAGCTAAGAATACAATTGTCGGTGGCGTTAATGCGTCAAGAGCTACCGTCCAAGAAAATGATGAAGTACATGTTGTCAATGACCGTGTACTAGAAAAGAGTTAACAACAACAAAACTATATTACTCGTGAAGACCCGGAAAGGCTCCTTCGAAACCGTGGAAAGAAAGATTCATCTTCATTCCATCAACAGCAACCCCCTTACCCAGCAGAGATTCAGAAGATCGTACTTCTATAAGGATATTCGTTTCCTTCATTCTCATTGTATGATGGGACCGGAAATGCTCGAGAACATGTTACTCGATTCTTGGAATCTTTAGGGGAGCATGAGTATAATCAAGTATTGCGGTTCAAAGAATTCTACAAATCTCTTGCAAGGAGAGCTTACACATGGTAGAATAACTTAGCACCCAACAACATCTCTAGTTGGTCTGAGATGGTTAATGCCTTTTATAAAAAATACTTCTTTGTTTCTGAGGAAATCACTCTCTCGGACTTAGGAAGAATGTTCTAGAGAAACAACAAGCACCCAAATGAATATGTAAAGAGGTTCAGGACACAAGCGCTTGACTGCCACGACCAGAAACTAATTGAGCAACAATTGGTGGAGCTTTGCATTAACTGTATGATTCATGTCTATCATGCCTTATTAAAAAAATTATGATTTCAAAGCTTCTCTGAGCTACACGAGGCCGCCAAGATATCAGCAAAAACTTCTTCAACCTTGTTGGAAAGAACGAGACCCAGCAAAGAGGAAAGCCATAGAGAAACCCATGGGAGTAGACATCTGGTCAACATGCAATAATCTGCCCAACCCTTTATCGGTGTTGTCACTGCCGAAGGGTTCAAAAGAAAAGCAGCACCTCAATCAGCGTCGCAGACTAAGCGCCCCGCATCGACCCCAGTGACGACGCCAGCACCCATTCAAGGACGAGGCTCAGCCAAGGTTCCGCGTCAAGTGCAACAACAAAAGATAGATCCAACAAACCCGGATTTTCCATTCCCCGTGGAGGAGGTCCTCAAACTATTGGAAGTATAAATACAAGACGAAGCTATCAAGTTATCGCATGTTAGACGCCCACCAACGACTGAGGAGATGTCAAATCCAAAATATTATCGTTTTCACAAATTTGTCAACCATCCTACCAGTTAATATAACGGCTTGAAGCGTATCTTCGTAGAAAAGATCGACTCAAGAGAATAACATCCGGGACTGAATGTATTCACAAAGACCCCCTCCTTCTCATCACTCTCTATGGAGACTCTGTCAACAGAAGATATTTTCACTGCCCTTAATCGCGTTGTGTCGGGTAAGCATTTAATCTTCACCGAGAAAGTTATTGTGTATCCTGAGCCTGCTTTAGAAGGCGTAACCATCAAGCATAACGAGAAGCCTTGTTGGGGACTTCTTACTACTGCACACCTAAAGAATACTGAGTTTGAACAAACGTTAATCGACGTGGGAACTGATGTCAGTATCATCACTATCAAGACTCTGAGGGATGCGGAAATCTCCATGCACGAGGCTACATATTCGCCGACTATAATCAAGAATTCCGAAGGGAAGTCCAGGAACGCTTACGGACATATCACTCTCGAAGTAAAAATGGGTGACGCCCAAACACATACCAAGTTTCACATCATCAAAGAAGATCCAAATTATGACATGGTTCTGGGACGCCCATGGATCCGTAGCAATAGGATGGAATCAGGTGTATCTCCTATGCCAGTGCCAACACCTCCAAGACTCTAAAACAATCCAACAAATTCTGAAGACGGCCTACCAGACGAGTTCCGTCGCACAATGGATCTGGATGTGAAACAGTTGCCAGGAGACGACATGGTGTCATATGTTCAAAGGTTTCGCACACAAGTAAGTCACATCCAACCACCTCCTTTGCAACCAGCGATCCCACGTCCCATCAAACCTTAGGGATGGGAGACCAATGAGATTCGTTGGAAAACCTAAAACTGTGCATTAGAGAATATCTCCTGCCATGCACATTGCACAAGAACCTATTGCGTTTAAAGAATCAACTAACTGAAGTTGATTTCCGTGCGAAATATAGGGCATGAAAAACCAAAAGAAAAAAAATAAAACGAAAAAAGCTACCTGGCTCCGTAAGTTGAGTTAGGTTCATATAGCTTCAAATTTCACTCATCTTTTCTTTTTGAAAATAGAAAGGTTATACTGAACCTCCTTTCAGTTTATAACTCAAGAATACAACATATCGTCTACACATTGCTCGCGTTGTTTCATAAATGATAAATCCCAACATAAGAAGACCATCTTTACAAAATATTTATATGTTACTTGTTCTAGAACTTTTAACCCTCCAACGGTAACTAGGCATCAGTTGTTTAGATCATAAGAAGACCATCTTCACAAAAAATTCATATGTTACTTGTTCTAGAACTTTTAACCCTCCAGCGGGAACTAGGCATCAGTTGTTCCAAAGCAGATGTTCGTGAGAAAGGAATATCTCAAATCTGTAGAAAGAACATAATTTCTTTAGGATATGAAGCAATCTGGAACAAATACAGAAAGATGAAATGTAACTGGTGATAATTGTAAAAGCTGATTGTTTACTTGCCATGCTTGAACATAGTAAAACCAACGGTAGAAATTCCCGACGGGAGAATTGATCGACTCTATGGTACACTGAGGATTAGACCATAAACACATGCCTTTCTCTTTCTGTAGTAACAATATCAACTTTGCTTGGTCACAAAAAACCTCGAACACACCAACCATTCAAATGGATACTGCACTTCATACCAAGAACTGGACATGGACATGGACATTGACGTGATTGATACCACCAACAGAGCTCAAGGTTTTGCACTTAAGTTGACCTTCTATAATCAACAACGGAATCATATACTTCTATTGTCAATGAGCTCTCATCATAGCATCTGTTAAGTAAAGAAGAGACTAGTTTAAAATGAAAGCCATACACAATATTTTAAAAAAGGATTCATGCTACCTGAAGAGCTTTTATGGAACTAAAATTATAAATATAAGTGAAGCTTGACCTAAGTTCATGCCAAAACATTTTGGCATGTTCTCGCAAGAATGGTTTCAATGGTTCAACAAAATTATCTCCATCTACGAGATTACTGGAAGGGTTCATCTGTTTTTCTTCAAGACTTGAGATATAGAGAGAAGTGGCTAGATGCACGATAACTGATGGATCTGAATCCCCAAGAACAGCCTGCAATTCTCTTATAATCCATGGTTCTATTCTGCGTCGCTTTATTTCTTTGACGTCATTATTTCCTAATACATTCTGAAGGTAAAATGCAATCAGCTAAATCTCTCAATGAACAAAGCTTAAGTGATTCTAAAACCGTAAATTAAATTCAGTAAGAATAAAGCCGAATCATTGAAAATTTCGCATAAAAGACTATGCAACCACATGAGGTAATTTAAGCTATTAGAATATCCTACAGCGAGAAATAGATCGATGTTTCATCATAGGCCACATACATGTGTATCATCCAATGGAATATCAATTGAAGCTCAAAGGCTCAAACAAATTAAAATCCAACTACCCATTTTGTGATGCAAGATAAAGATGCAATAGAATATCAAAGAAACTTTAACTTATCGATGTTAGTTTGTTATGTCACACTAAACAGTGGCTACGCCAGAACTATGTTGAAAGGCAAAGATGCTGATGAAATTCACAAAGCTCCTGAACATACAGTTACCTCTATCTTTACAAGTTTATGAAACTGAAACGGGTAAAGTAGAAATTGAAAAAATACCTGCTGGCAACTCCTTGAAACCAATGGAATGGCTTGTATACCTTTGTCATAAATACTGCCAAGAGCAAAACAGAAGCTATAGGTTAATACAATGAAATAAAACATAACAACCGAACATTGCCGTTCACAAAGCAAAATCCATACAAACAACTAATCTGTATTTCGGAGGAATGTGATGGCAATTGTAAATTACCTAGCTCGCCATTGAAGAACACTTCCGGTTACACTCTCAACTTGATTCCTTCGCCTCTCACTGAGAGAATCCAGTCTTGATTCTATAAAAACTCGGCGTAACGGATATGGTCTGGACCGGTTATACTCCCTAGGTCTCCTCCTCAAAACCATCCTGATCAAAAATATGCATTCAAGTCGGATTTTATAAAGCAACAAAATGGAAAACCTAAAAAAGAAAAAAAAAAGAAAATTTCTTACCTTGTATTAAGAAAATGGGTTCTTTGTCTTGTATAATCTCCAGAATCAACAATTTTCTTATTAGGTAATCGAAATACTTCAAATTTCGCAGTAAAAACCCTAAAATTGAAAAACCACGAATCGAATTCAGCATTGCAAAGAGGGCAATTTCGTTTCAGGTGACTCCATTTATGAATACAATGTATGCAATAAGCGTGCATACAGAATGTAAGAACTGCTACTTGGTGATGATGAAGATTATCGAAATTTTGAAGGCAAATTGGACAAGATTTATCTCGAGTTGCATTGAATATCCGCTTTGTAATCGAAGAGATCTTAGATGTTGATGATGAAATTCTTCGACCCATCGAAGGTTTTTTACTTTCTTTCTCTCCTAGACCCTCTTGAGTTCTGGAACTCATCTATGTTCACTAATCACTATACTTCCAACGAAGTCGGTTAGGTAAGGATTTATTATTTCTATTTTATCTTACACCACCTATATTTTTTTATTTTTTTTTATGGAAATGATAAATTCATTTTTATAATCCTGTCTATACTGGGTCTACAGGAATTATTTTAGCCTTATCTAATTTTGTTTCCAACCAGGTGAAAGAATAAGGGGTGTCTAATTAGTTATTATAAAAATTATTAAATTATCATCTACTCATTAATTACCCTAATATTTAAATCAAAATATAAATACAAAAGTTTTTCCTCATCTCACTACAATCCAAATCAAAACAAATCAAAAAAAATAAATAATATTTCCTCTCACTTTTAAAAATCTAAAAATCCTAACCCTAACTTTTCCAAAAACAAAATTCCATCACCCCGAGTTAACTACAAGGTAAATCTCTATAAACCCTTTCTTATAATAGTATTTGTGATATATCTATGTGTAGAAATATTTGTTTACGTGAATCAAATACTCTATTTTTCTCCAGAATCATTGGATGTGGATCCATCGTATCTACCGATTCTGGTTGTGTTCTTAAAAGCATGAAGAACATGCAGCACAACCGTTGGATACGGCAGATCATATCCAACGATTCTACTTTTTCATTTTTATTTACTTTTTTTATACTGGAATCGTTGGATAATCACATGATTATCCACCAATTTCCTTGCTTTTAAGTTTTTACTACTACCCTATGAGAATCGATGGTTATATCTAACGCTTTTGGATGTGAAAGTTTTTAGGTTTTAGAAGTAAGAAAAATCGGTATCTAAAATGGTACCTAACCAACGATTCTGGCTTGGTGTGTTATGTTACATTTTGCAGTTAGAATCGTTGGATAAAGATGGTCTTATCTAACGATTTTTGCTTGGTGTCTTCTAATAGCTTTTGCAGTTAGAATCGTTGGATAAAGATGGTCTTATCCAACAATTATTTTTTGTTCATTATATACATAAATTTTTTCTGGTGATTGAATTAAAGACTATTGAATTGTTTGAATCTTTAATGATATTTGTTGTTCAATTTGCTTATTTGTACAACCATTATGGATAGTCGCAAGAGAGGTTATGGTCCAACCCGACAATGTGATATCGACAGGAAGCCATAGAAAAAGGCTAGCCGTGACCTCTGCTGCCCCAGCCAGACCAAACTGGATGAAGTCCTGGAACTCCTACGTCAGCTGGCAATGGAGGAGCTTGAGGAGATGATTGAAGTGACATCCAACTTAAGAGAGAATATTGTTAATTGGAGAGCCCAAGATTCAATCCTTGAAGAGAATGTTGTTGAAGATGTTGTTGTTGTTGATGGTGGAGCTGATGGTGCCGTTCCTCGTCCGGCTGATACCTAATACATGTTTTTAAGACTTGTTGGCTAAACTAAACTAAGACTTCTTACCGTGTTAACTAGTTTGTGTTGTTTTATCCGGATACTTATTTTTATTTTGTTTGTGGATGGATGAATGAAATTATGGTTGGAAATGTTATATGAATGGTTTGAAGTTCGTTATTCGTTGTTATGTTAAATGATTGGTGGTAAAAAATATCAAAGTTTTGCAATTGTGATCCAGAATCGGTGGACAATGCACATACGTGTCCACCGATTCCAACTGTACCTCTTGCGACCATTGCAGGTTTTCGCAATAGATTGAGAATCGGTGGACAAAATATTTACGTATCCAACGATTTTGAATGACTCTCTAGTAAATGTAAATCAGAATCAGTCGATACGGATGTGTCGTATCCACCGATTATGAGTAGCTCATTTTTAAAAATTCATGCAATTGCTTTTCTTAGAGGTGTTGTTCCAACAAGAATTCAAAGTAACCAAAAAGCAAATCGATTACATTTATTAAGAGTTGTTGTTCAATATATGAAAGGTACAAACCATAGATATTCGATAGTTCATTTGTTAACAAAAGACAAATACTTAATTCAACACGATTGTACCCTTGATTTATAACGGTTCCACTAATTCATCCCAAAGTTTCATGTTGGGCTCTATTTTTTCAGCCATTCCTTAGAGGTGTTGTTGGTGAAATCTGCAAAATAAGTGAACCTACACAATGGAGGTAATGGACAATCTTCGCGTAGCCTAAGACCGGTAAAATGCATGTTGCTAATGTTGATTATAATAATTCTTTGATTTTTAAGCGATTCATCACATTTTGGTGTGAAGGTAAGAGATGTTCCCTGACCAAAATAATGAACAACGCAACTCCACGTATCCGCCAAGAGATGGCCACATCGAGGCATGGTCATCCAATGGTTATTGGTAATTGGTTCATTCCCCTCCGGCCCTTGAACACGAGCAACCAATTCGTCGAACTCAACTTGTTTATCTTCCATTGTACCTTCCCTCATCATCGAGATGTAAAATTCCTTATCTTCTTGTAGTCGTAAGGCCATCATCTTTCTAGAATATTGGCATTGAGTTAGGTTCTCCTCATCCGCCAAACTTAAATGACCTATTTGTTCGGACGCAACATGAAATCCATAATTTCCATCCCCATTCACATCGTCGGTAGATAACACGTAGGGACGAATGATTAAAGGGAGTTTCATAAGATACTCATGGAACAACGTATAACACGTTCGATGGGGTCTACCCGACACATCCCTAGGTGTTACTTGATAACCAATTGCCTCTCTTATAGTCAACGTCTCTTGCGGGGAAACCTCAGACCCATCTTGCCTTGCTTCCGCTTTTAGTCGTATTTGTCTTGTGCTCGCTTGACTTTCTTGCGAAGGGACGATGAGAACATTTTTGTTGCCTTGTGTTGAACTCGCTTGACTTTCTTACGTTGGAACGTTGGGAACGATCGAATCCTTTTGATCCTTTGACTTGTCTTGTTGCCCACTTGGTCCACTCTCTTGCTTCTTCGGGCAACCCCTTTTCTTTGGAGCGGGAGCTTCTTCATACATAGCCTCGGTATGCTCATGTAGTGAATAGTTTATTTGGTTACTCATTGTCGTCTTTTACTCTTTCCTTTCTTGCTTCCTATCCACTTTGGTAGGTGGTCTACTCGTCGGCGGTAGCTTAGTTGGTTCTTCAACTGGTTGCATATGTGGATGAACCGCGAGGACCAAGTCGTGCATCAAAATTTATCGTTGCAAATTGTTCTTGTTGGAATAGCCCTCGATTATTTTTCTACCAAGATCCGTGTCTGCAAATGATTGACTTGCATCTTCCATCGGGCTTCATGTAAAAGTAAGTTGCTTCCAAAACGAATCGATGAGCTCAAACAGAATCCCATGGGGATTACTTGTAATGATGTGACGACACGGGAGCCCCATGATCGTCATCGTCTTACAAGAACAAACAATCTTCTTTCTCCCGTGCTCTCTATCCTCAAAATACTTACACTACAGCATACATGGTTTTGCAATGAAAAAAAAATGTCACAAATATTTGATTTTATGTCAAAAATATGACTTTTGTACGTTTTATGTTCGGTGGTGAATGTGTTACAAAAAAAGGTGTCACAAATAATTGTTCAACGCTTTTAGTGTCACTCATGCCAAGGGACCTTTGTAGCAGAATTTTCTATTAAAATTATACATTTTACATCACAACTAATTTGTTCCATTTTATTAGTAAATTATTTATTTATTTTATGAATTATTAATAAAAAATTATGACATTTTCTTTTGTATTGTTAGAAGGGATAATATTTACAATAGTTCTTTTTTACTGCAAAAATAAATAAATATTTGTGCAATCAATGTTAAGGTCATTATGAGCGGATGCAATTCCATGCCATTGAATAAATTGAACACGATTGAGAAAATGATTATATACTTTCTTTTACACTACACAAAAATTACAATTTGACAAATGACTAAAAATAAGTTATTAACCCCGTACGAGGAATACCAATAAATCCAAATTGTATAGACCTAAAGTGATTTTTTTAATCAAGGAAGTGTATTAGCTATTGACAACCAAATTTAGATTCCAATCTTCGTATTAGTTGTTGTTGCTCTAGATTTGGAATCGGTAAGTTGACACTTGGACAATGAGACCGAATATATTTTTCTTTCTCTTGAAAAGCAATAGTTGCCATGCTTACCTGTAAAACTAATTTGAGACTGTGAGTAATGATTTTGATAACCCTAAAGAAAACAAATAAAAGAAAATGCGTATTCCAAATGTCAGAGAAAGCGAATGATTTTTTTTAAATCTACCAAGTATTCTAATAAAGCGCCAATCATATATGAATAAACCAAAACAAAATCGGTGTATAACTAAAGATCGCTAATCTTAACCATAACCATTATTGTTTTGTTTCAACATACAAGTATAAGTGAAATCTGTAAATCCCAATTCAGCAAACTATGAAATTTCTATCTAGTGAGAAAACCAAAACTCAAACAGAATTCCAAAGGTCAAAACTTACTTCTTTGAAGATCTCCATATGATCCTTAGAAGGCCAATCTTTGAACTGCCATTCCTTACCCAAAGCAAAAACAACGACCACTCTGCCTTCAAAGCCGAAGGCTTATCTCTCACCTCATATGATAGAAAACAAAAAAGGAGAGAAACTCTTTACTGAATTCTCAGAGAAATGATTATTTTTCATTAACCGAACAATAGAGCTTTCAGTATACATTTTATACTATCAAGAATAGTACACGAGTCATCTTGCCGTGTAACTGACAAGGCACGTGAATCTTGTTGAGACGTACAGCCTGGAATGACAGAAAGGTGTCATCGATAAGAAACAGGCTGGCAGAGCATGCGTCTGACAAGATTTACCAGTAGGGGCATAGATAGACAGGTTGGTGTAGACCGTTGTACATCACATGTCATTATCCCCCCTCAAACTCAAGGTGAAGAGACAACATTGAGTTTGTTCCATAATGCAACAAACCTGGGTCCGGTGAGACTCTTAGTAAAAATGTCATCTAGTTGTTCTAGTGTAGGAACATAGAAGACATCAAGCATTCGATCATGTACCATCTCCCTCACAAAATGGTAATCCAGGTGAACGTGTTTTATCCGTGAATGTTGCACCGGTTTGGATGCCAAACTTATGGAACTTATGTTATCACAGCCTATTCGTGGGATTCATGTTGTGCTGAAATGTATGTCTTGTAGCAAGTAGCATAACCAAACAATTCCAGCAGCTGTGTAGTCTAGTGTTCTGTATTCGGCCTCGGTACTTGATCAAGCAACTGTAGTTTGTTTCTTCGAGGACCATGAGACAATGTTGGAGCCCAAATAGATACAGTAGGCTCATGCGGATCGGCGATCATCGATAGACCCAACCCAATCAGCATCCGAAAAACCAATAAGAGATGTTGTTCCCTTTTGAAACAGAAGACCATGAGTTAATGTTCCCTTCAAGTATCTAAATATTCTCTTGGCGGCCTCAAGATGCGAAGTTCTGGGCTGATGCATGAACTGGCATACCAAGTTCACGGCATAAGAGATATCTGGACGCGTCCATGTGATGTATTGTAGAGCCCCAACTAATGACCGATACTCCGTTGGATTTGCTAGCAGAACACCGGAATCCTTACTCAGCGATGTTGAAGTAGCCAGTGGAGTTTGACATGGCTTACATCCTTCCATTTGATGTTTGATTAGTAAGTCTACTGCATACCGAGCCTGAACAAGAAATAAGGAACATGCAGATCTTTTAATTTCCAAGCCCAGAAAATAATGTACCTGACCCAAGTCTTTAATGGGAAATTTAACTTGCAATTCCTAGATAACCTGCTGTAGATGATCCACGGAGCTACCCGTTAAAAGAATGTCATCCACATAGACTAAAGCAATAGTCATAATGGAACCCTTGTGAAAAACAAACAAAAAGGTATCTGCTTTGGATTGAATAAAGTCCAGCTTGATCAGGGTTGAGCTTAGTTTCTCATACCAGGCCCTGGGTGCCTGTTTAAGACCATAAATGGCTTTATGTAATAGACAAACAACATGAGGCCTGGTAGCATCAATGAAACCCGGTGGCTGAGCCATGTAGATCTATTCTTTTAGATCACCATGAAGAAAATCGTTAGATACATCCAGCTGATGAATCTTCCAATCGTATTGAACGACAATTGATAATATGACCCTGATGGTGGTTGGTTTTTCCACTGGGTTGAACGTGTCTTCATAATCCAAGCTCGGTTGTTGATGATATCCCTTTGCTACTAAAAGGGTTTTATGTCGAGCTATTGTGCCATCTATGTTGTACTTAATGCGGAAGACCCATTTGCAGCCCACTACGTTACTTGCCCCAGCTGAGTCCACTAATGTCCAAGTGCCCGCGTGCATAAGTGCCTGATACTCATTTTGGTTGCCAGACGCCAGACAACTTCTTTGTGGGCAGAAGTGATACATGTGGGGACTGAAGCTGTGGTACTAAGTAGGGCCACACTTATTGGGTACTTAGTTGACAAATAGACCTTGGGTTTGCGTATACCTGACTTACCTCTTGTCAACATCTGGTGCTTATTTTGAACAGAAATAACTGGCGTGGATTCTTGGTTCATTGGTGACATAGTGTCAGGTAGAGATAGCACAGAAGAAGAATGAGAGTGTGACATCTCATGACAAGTAGATGAAATGAGTTGTGTATATGGGAAAGAAGTCTCACCAAAGGAGATATGTCTTGAGATAAAGAAAACACCAGTGATGGGCTCTAGGCATCTGTAGCCTTTATGCTGCAAGCTATAGCCAAGAAACGCACAACTTTTACTTCTTTGCTGTAATTTTTTGTGTGTATAAGGCTTCAACCAAGGATAGCATGCACAACCAAACACTTTTAAAAATGAGTAATCAGGACTCAGGAGATCTGTCAAACAATTTCTGGTATGGGGATAAGTAGTTTATTGACCTGGTGGGTAACCTATTGATCAGAAAATTTGATGTATGAAGAACATCAACGCAGAAAAAGGTGGTTAAGTGTGACTGTGACAACAAAGTTCTTGTAATATCTAGAAAATGTTTATGCTTGACCTCAGCAACTCTATTTTGCTCTGGAGTGTGATGACAAGATAGCTCATATGAAATACCTTTTTTTACACAAAAATCTCTAAGAAAATGATTTAGAAACTCCCCTCCATTATCATTTATGATAGCGACAACAGGAGTAGATAGAAGGTTTTCTATTCTAGTTACAAAAGAGATAAAAGCATGTTTAAAATCTGATTTGGAGGACAAAGGCAAAATCCAGCAATATTTAGTACATTCATCAATCACATTTGCATAGTATAAATTTCCAGAATGAGAGGCTACATGACAAGGACCCCAAAGGTCAATATGCAACAGTTGTAGAGGTTTATGAACTAATGAATGTGAAAGCTGAAAAGGAAGTTTGTGACTCCTACAGAGCTTACAATCTATACAAGAAAAAGGTTTTTGTAGAGGACTTGGCAGATGCAATAATGAACACAACTTCTGCATTATTTGAAAGGATGGATAACCAAACCTCCTACGAAGTATGAGGTTGTCAGTTATTGTAGTTGCTAGAGCTTTAGGTGCATGATGAGCATGAACAAAGGATATTGGGTAGAGTCCATGCCTATGAGGACCTTGGAAAAGAAGTTTACCAGAGAGCTTGTCCTTCACAATGAAACCATTGGAATCAAGTGTTAAAGAACAATGATTGTCAGTGGTAAATTTGTGTATGGACAAGAGATTATGAGAAGCTTTTGGCACAACTAGGACATCATTTAGACTAAAAGCATGTGATTTAGCAATTTTATTTGAGTTACCATAATGAGATATCTGCATACCTTCTCCATTTGTTGTATGAATTGTTTCTGAGCCATCATAGACAGTTGATTCTTATAACACTTTGTTGTCAGATGTAATATGGTGAGTTGCACCACTGTCTGCTAACCATTCTTCTTCATCAAAGAAATCCGTTGCAGCCAACACTGCACTAAGATTGGTGGGTGGTGCTCTACCTTGATAAGTGAAGTTGAGTCTCTGAGTGCAGGTTGTGGCAATGTGGCTTGAGTTATTACAAATTTGGCAGATTGGATTTTCAATTGGGTAAGTACCTTCCACCATTTTATCTCTGAAATATAGCAGGATTAGGAGATCTGTGCCCTTGATAAGAACTTCTCTGATAGTTCTTGTTATAGCCCCTAGAATTAGAATATACATTTCTTGCATATCCTCTTCCATAGTTTGCAAGAAATTCCTTAGCACTGTGATCCTCTTTTTGCTTCCTTGCTCTCTCTGCAATAACTGTCTCCTCACTTTGCAAGTTATTGTGAAGTTTTATACATGAGCAATGAGGATTCATGTGGCGCATGGATGTAGCAAATGGAATATACTCCTCATTGAGTGCTTTGAGTGTTATCACCACCAGCTCCTTATCAGAAACTATTTCACCAGCAGAAGCTAACTGATCTGAGAGATGTTTGATTTCATTTATCTGATGGATTTTGTACCTTGGGTAACGGATAGAAGTTGAGTTCTCAGTTGGATGGAGTGAGTTGATGATGCTCTACCAAATCGTTCTTCTATATCATTCCACAGTGAAGCGGATGAACTTGATCTTGAAAAATAAGGAATTACTGAGTCAGAAATGGTTGAATTTAACCACATAGTTATGGTAGAGTCTTCATCCATACAGTCAGTGTAAAGAGGGTTTTCAATCCCATTTTGCTGATTTCTTGGATTTGTAAATTATGGTGGACATGCAAGAGATCCATCCAAATACTTCTTGAGTTTGTATTTCTGTATAGGATTGAGTAAGTTCTTCCAAGTGATATAATTTTCTTCAGTTAACTTGAGATGAACAAAATTTGGTAACTGATTCAAAGGAACTTTAGAAAGGAGATTGAAGGTTGGATTCTCCATTGATGTATTTCCAGGAAATGTTTCAATCATGTAATCAACAAGAAAAAGGAACTGGATTTAGATGAAGAGTAGCAAAAAAAAAAGTGAACTGGAAATTTGATCAAGATCTTGATATCCTGTTCTGATAGAAGAGAAGAAAGAGATCAAGAAAGAGATGATGATGAAAAATCATCAAAGATTAAGATGCTCAGAGTAGCAGCGGAATAGGAAATTACTCACACATAACAAAGAAAGAAAGAAAAATAACTGATAGTTTCTGTGGAGAAAATTAAAGCTAGAGTAACTCCATTAATGGAGATCAAGAAAGCTTGGATCGAGCATGTTGCTCTGATACCATGATAGAAAGCAAAAAAGAAGAGAAACTCTTTAATGAATTCTCAGAGAAATGATTATTTTTCATTAACCGAATAATAGAGTTTTCAGTATACATTTTATACTATCAAGAATAGTACACGAGTCATCTTGCTGTGTAACTGACAAGGCACGTGAATCTTGTTGAGACGTACAGTCTGGAATGACAGAGAGGTGTCATCGATAGGAGACAGGCTGGCAGAGCATGCGTCTGACAAGATTCACCAGCAGGGCATAGATAGACAGGTTGGTGTAGACCATTGTACATCACATGTCATTATCATAAGCAGTCACCACCAGATCCCTAATAAACTTCTTCTTTACCGTGACACAATCCGGTTTCGCACCTTGCATCTGTTTCATTTTAACATCCGTCGGTATATACACTCCATCCTCCAAAAATTCCTTCACATCCAAAAATTCCTTCACATTATCAATAGTAAAGACACTAAGAATAACAAAATCATTAGAAAAAATATAAAATCAAACAAAAACAATGGAGAAAAGGGATTAACCTTCTACTGTGTGATTTATGTTTTGAATCTAAATCAGTTAGAGGGGTGAAACAAGATTTGGTAGCGGTGGTGGCGGCTAATTTTAATGATATGTCGATGGGGTTTAGAAGAAAGAAGATCATGAGTTAAAATTTTAGGGTTACTCCAGATATATGAAAAGCCAAATCTTTTATCAAATAAATATATGGAAATAAACTTGTGTGGCGAGATTTTTGTTTGACCGAGATTAAATGCTGGATTTTAAAGAAGAAAAGGTTAATAACCACCGAATTCGTGGAAAATCCAAGACGCTATTCAGAGCAAGTTGGAATCCATCCCGTTCCAATTTAAAAAAAAAAAAGTGAAATGTCAATCATATGATTTTCAAATACTAATCTTATGGTTTCCAATTTAAAATCGTATAAAATCTATAAAAAAACGGCATTCAAAATTACGTTTTTAAGAATATAATGGCATTTATATTTCAGTTTCAAACTTTTTTTGCATAAACAAGGAAATATAGAGAGACCTTCTTTCTCATAAAGCACGAGGTTAAATTATTCACGTCGCTTCACAAGACCTTCTTTCTCTCTGTCTACAAACTAATCTAATTAAAAAAATATATATTAAATAATCTAATTAACTTGTTTGATGGACACGTATGGCTGGCAACACAAACTATCAACTCTTGTCTACTCAATTGTACAGTATTTTTTATTTTTATTTTCAACTCTTTTCAACAAATATAATTCTGACTTTTTTTTTTTTAATTTTATAAAACACAATTTAGAATTACAATTTTTTTTAGCCCGATTTCGAATACCGTCCCATATTATTTAAAATTACGTTTCATAGATTCCATCGTAAGACTTACGCTTCCATGATGTATTCCAAATGGTGAGATGATACTGAACTTAGAAGATAAAATTCTTCCACCATAAAACTTGTTTCTAGAAGAAAAATAATAATTTTAACGATATTGTTTTGAGAAGTCCTATTTTCTCCACACTTCAAAGTGTTGAAAAAATCATTTATTTTATTTTATTTTATGTTATTAAATTTGAATTTTATTTATGACGCCAACATAAATATTGAAAATTAGTATGTTGCAATTTTTATGCTTAACTAACACAATATATATACGACGCACAAATGCGTAGTTTTCACGACGCATCTTTGAATGTTGTAAATATAGTGTCATAAATGTTGTTGTTTGTTGTAGTGTTATAAATTATTTATCATATAATAATTAGTCCAATGCGACACCCTATAAAAATACCTCTTAGCAACATATCGCAATCATCGGAATATGTGGTCACAACTTTCATCCTACTCTCTTCCATTTAGATTTGAATCTTGTTGATATCCTTCATGGTGTATTGATGGCTAGCTTCTTGTACCGTAACCGTATTATTTGACTCCCCCGAAGTAGTTTTTTCAATCATCCATGAGACCCTTCCGCTATACTTGTCGCCTCATTCTTGTAATGCATATGTTGGTAGGTATACGCGTACACAAGCTTTTCTTTGTGCGGGTCCAACAATTGCTTCAAGCAATAAACCACCGTTTTCTCAGCAACCTTTGTCCAAACGTATTTGAACTCTCCATATTAGATTTATACTCGGCCTCGGACATCGAATGTACCATCAAATCCCAATGATGTTGAAAAGCTTTCCATTTATCTTCATTATCTTTGTACTCTTTGACTATTCTCATTTTTTCTTCCTCTCGTTCCTCCCGAGTTAGTTTACTAAGACGATCATCTTCATCCTTCTCACGAGCAGTACCTTCCTGTGGTTTTGGACTATGCATGTGTCCCATGCAATGCGCTCTGATGTTGCATTGTATGTGCCATGTGCAAAGAAATTATTTGGCATCCGGGAAAACCACCTCTACTACATTCATTAGTGTTTGATCCTTATCCCTCACTATGATCCTAGGCATTTGATCACTACGGTAAATCTCTTTCAAGGTTTCCAACATCCAAATAAAACTCACCTCATTCTCCCGATCCATAAAACCCCATGCCACCGAGAAAGTTTGTTTGTATGAAGTGTGGCCACATATGTTTAGCAACGACATGTTGTACTTGTTTGTCTTGTAAGTGCAATCCATGAACAAAACTTGATAAAAGCATTGAGCCAATGGATCATCTTAGGATGTGCCAGGAAAAAAATACGAGTCACTTTGCCGTCCACTACCTGCTTCTTCATTGTGTGGTTGTATTGCTCGGCTAACCACTGAGATTGTTCCAAATCGCTCTACCATCTCATTCTGTCCTCCTGATGCTAGCTCTTGCCGCGTAGATTTGCCTCAAAGTGGACAAGTTGTTAGGATCATCCGCCTTTATCTTCCTAAAAATATTACTTGGTGTAGTTGCCTTCATCGACTTAACCGTTGCTTTTTGATGTGGTTTTAACCCACAAACGACAGCGTGTCCAATAAGAGATTCTGGATCATCATGATTGTGACAACCATTCATCACTTTAGAAAGCTTACATACACCATTGCGTCTATTCAATATAATCTTAAACGGGGACCCATGCTTCTTTGATTTAGTAATGTAGACCCTCTGCGTTTTTTTCACATATGGTTTGTCCTTTGCCCAGTGACATTCAATATTTCCACTTCCCTCGCAAACAATTTCCAAATGATCAACACTCGAACGTTTTCGTAAGACTAATGCTTGGTTGATCTATATCCCTTTGTCCACAAACCATTGTTTTGTGTCGTCTTTCTTTACCCATACCAAACCAGTGTAGTGGTGGTAAGAAATATCATGCCCCATTTTAGACACGGGCTCAGGTTGATCGTCACCGAGTGTTTCAACAATCTACAATATATATCGAAAAAATTAGGCTAACAAAATCGGTAGACATGGGAGAATCGTGCCCAACGATTCCACAGAATCAACCTTTATGTCATCCCATATCGACCGATTCTTCCTTGTCGACATTTTTGGAAAAAATCCCCAAAGGATAGAATCGACACACTTGAACGTATTTGTGTGCCGATTATAGCATTAGCAAAGTGGAGCTCTCCGGACACTTTTTCAATTGGAATCGGCGCATAGTGCAACAAATATTTAACGATTCTATTATTGGAGAATTTTGGGAAAATCTCCAAGGGATGGAATCGTTCGATAAATGAGTCCATAAAAGCCGATTATTTGACTTACTAATCCTGCCGAAAATATATACCAGAAACGGTCATTGTTCATGACCACATCCATCGATTCGGTTCATATTCCCCAGAAGATATAAAATCGTTGGATAGGGTGTCATCGTATCTAACAATTCTGGTTAGTACGTACTCCAGAGAACAACTCAAAATTTTGCAAAAAAATCCACTTTTTGACGATTATAAGGTTGGAAAACATGTTTGGAGACCCTAACAACGTATACCTGATGATTGGAAGCATTAAGATCTTCATTTTCCCAGTTAAATTCTTCATTTTCTTGAGTAAATTCATCACATATGCCTTAATTTACACGTTTTTGTTTATCCAACAAATAATCCAAATTGGTAGGATTGAGCTCACTTTCGTAATCTGATTGGTGATAGGTATATGCACCCACTTCTTTATCACCACTAGAGTCCTCATCGTCACTATAAATTTTCATCTTTACTACCAAAACTCCAAAACCCTAGTTTTTCTCAACTTTTTCTTCTTCTTTTACAAACTTTGAAAAAAAACTCTACTTTAATTCTTACCATCTAACACTAACTATAATCTAGTTTTAGTCACTAACTAAGTTTAACTAACATTTGAATTAATTATTACTAATCAAGCATATTAGTTAATAACATAAATAGTTGGATAAGAGATTTTTATTATTTATTTTAATAATGACCTTATTTTAAATTTTAGTGGTAGGGCCAAAATAATTCTTGTAGGCCCTAATATAGCCAGGTTTATAAGCTAGCAGGTTGCTAGCCGTTCGATCTACCTGACCTTTTTTTATTATCTGTTTTTTGGTCAACGTGAATTATTTTTTTTGATGGAAATCACATTTCAATTCATTCAAACCAAAATAGTGATTACATGGTTACTTACAAGATTATCAAAAACACCAAAATACAAGAAAACCTAAAAACAAATGGCGACACCAATTGCAAGTACACCGCGAAGAGAAAAAGCCATGAACCGCAAAGATATCCAATTTTTGTAGACGAGGTAGTGATGAATGATGGTATGAACTGGAATCAACTCCGAACATTTAAAATGATTATCTTCTTTAAAATGAGTATTTTGCCCAAAATCTTATAGATCCAAACAAATCTGTATGCCCTAAATTTCTCTTGTTGATAATAAATTTAAAGCGACGCTGAGCAAAATCGTTGATGCTCTTGATGAATCGAGAATAACAAGCCAAGAAACACCATGGAGATTTGAAATAATCGTTATTAGAGCGAAGAGAAAATCGTCCTAAAGAAAAAGAAAAGATCGCCCATGTGACAAACCGGAAAATTTTTACTTCCAATGGGTCGGGTTTCGGTACATTAGGCCATCTCCAACTTTCCGATACGCCACTCGAAAAACCGGGTTTTCAAATTTTTTGGGACCAATTCAATTTTTCAAACAAATGTTCATCGATTTATTCCAAATTGCTTTATAAGCATGCAACCATAACTTTTATATTTCAAGGGTCATCGAATCCTACATATGATTTCCATCGTTTCATTATGAAGATATAATATCTCCTTCCAGAGTAGTCGGATACTAGCCACTGTTATAGCTAACGGTCTTCCGAGTTGCCACTACCATTCCAGGGACGGGTGGGGATGATCAGTCCCGTTGTCTACCACCGTTCCAACGGTGGTCTTTCGGATAGCCACCCATAGGTGAGAGCCCCAGTGGGCGTGGCAATTCACAATACTAGGTCAAGCTCAACAACCATCTTTTACAAATGATATGAACTACTCAAGAGAGTTAGTAATCATTTTCATACCAATAGTATGAACTGTCATCATAAACAACAACCATTCTTCTCAGATGATATGAATTGCCTCTATATGGCAACAATCATCTCCAAATCTCATTTGGTGATATGAGTTGGTATCCAACAATCACCTTTTATTTCTTGTTAGATGATATGAACAACCTCGAAGAGGTTACAATCATCTCTCAATGTAGTATGAACATCCAGTAAACTAATCGTGACTACCTTTTACCAACGATATAAATTCCTAAGATTGTAATTATCTCCGAATAGATGGTATAAACTGCTTGGTAGTAACCAATTCTTTCCCGACGATATGAACAACCTTAAGCAGTTGTGCTGAACCGCATAGCGGCTGCCCACATACCCTTTCCCTTGTTCGAAGGGATCAAGCACGACCGTAGTTTGTCTACATTTGCTTAGATAGTATAAACTACCCACAATAATAACAAGTATCAAGTAAACTTATTCCGTATACAGTGTACATAATGAATTTCGACCCGAACAATACTCTTTAGAAGACAACGATAATCTCCAGACTCAAAATATTGGACACCACAAAATAAAACATTCATACATGTAGTCAAATAAAACCCTACTCCCATTGCATTCGAATCTAGATTGACTATCCATTTTCATTTAGACATATATCCTTTCTATACCAAACACAAATGAACCCTTTTCTTGATTATATAAATAAATATAACAATCCCATAAAGGCATCAACTTATGGATCGATGTGGAAGTATTACGAAATATTGCTACCGGGTCATTCCATTTGATCCAGAACAGTAAATACAAAACACAATCAAGGTATATTAAGCATTCAATAATATTAATTCTACAGCCCTTCAAAAACTCTAGTTGGCACTTGACTCTTTAACAGAAGCAACTATTGAATCGACAATGGTCCAAGAAGGCAAACAAAACCACATTTGCTTATGTTTTTATCTCTATCTTAAAGCTTGGTTATTATCAAATTCTGACAATACTAAAAATGACGACCGACGACATATATTACAGCTTACCCCCATAATGTATAAGCTATGAACAATAAGCACTAAACACCAATTGATTATGGTAACTAATGTTTTCTAGTTAACATTACTTCATTTGGTAATATACACAAATTAATGTAAACATAAATACCATGCTCAAAAGCAATTTAACCAATTGTAGATCAGATAGGTCACGATACCATTCACTACTACAAATTGTAATTAGTAACACATAAATTTACACCACCTTTGATGACCTATTACTTATACAATTACCAGTATCAGGGAATTTCGAAAGAAACTCAAAAGAAGAGATATTACATAAACTCAAAAATATGTATTACAGGCATTAATAGGCACCGATACAGGGATACTAGTACTCTATTGACGGATGCTCGACATCGACATGAAAACAGATTCAATAAATTCGTCTAAAATAAAAAACATAGTAATATCCACAGCCAAATTCAAAACAAGGGAATTGAAGCACCACCTCAAATATAACTTAATTCTCTTTAATAACAGAAGCAAGCATCCACCCAATACCGGCAAATAAATGAAATAACTAAGAAAATAATTCTAATAGCACCGTAACACCAAAACTTCAAATTCACAAATTACACCAATCACAATGATCATTTCTTAGCAGATAAGTTAGCACCAAATTACTAGAGTTGTAAATAAAGTTAATGAACAACTTTAAATGGAACGAAATCTAGGTGAAACTTCATAGATTAAATTCATTAATCTCTGATCAACCCAAAGCTACCCCACAAAAGCACACTTATTGTTGGGATAAAATGATGTTTGCCCGAAGTGACGTCATCACGTCCCGAAGCGACATCATCAATTACGTCCCGATCCCGAAACGACGTCATCAACCACGTCTCGATTCCGGAAGTGACGACACCGCGTCCCGATCCTGAGGTGGCGTCATCATCACGTCCCGGTCCCGTTCCAGCTGGAGCCCGATCTATCATGTCCCGACCCATCCTGTCCCGAACATGTTGTCCCGATACAATCATTCCCGCAGGGAAGCTCAGGTCCGAAGCATGGACCGCAAGCCAGGTCCGCAAGCCAGGTCCGCAAGCCAGATCCGTTATTCAATCCCACAAGTCTATCAGGCCGTATGAGGGAACGCTGGATAAGAAGATAAGGTGGACAGATGGACGGATAGGGAGAGGCCACGTGGAAGTATCTGAAAGAGATAGAGTCAACATATGGGATGACTTGAGGATGCCACGTGTTAGAAATGGATGCCACATCACTTGAAGTTTGGTTACTTTCCTTTAAAAGAGAAGGAAAGAAAACAGAAGAGGGGAGGGGTTCTTCCCCAACAGAAAAACCTCACACTGTAAAATCATAGCTCCAATGAAGTTTTCTGATTTGTAACCTCAATTGATCAATAAAACCCTCACAATTTCATGACCCGTGGACGTAGGCTATTCATAGCCGAACCACGTTAAATCCTGTGTACAATTTCTTCTATCTTCTTTTGATAATTTGAGTTATGATTTTGGTTGTTTTGGGTTGATTTGATTTTCTGCCCAAACAATTTGGCGCTAGAAACAGGGATTGAGGAAAGGATTTATCCTACCTGAGGTGAATCAAAGCTTGATGATGTTCAAAGAAACAATCCAGCTTGGAAACAGTAGCTGAACAATAGAAACAGAGTTGAAGAAATGACAGCGAAGAGAGAATCAAAAGAGTCTACATCATCAATCACTCCAAAAAGGATGAGTTTCCTTTTAATCCATTGGATTTCATTTTCAAATATTTCAATTTGGAGTTTTAAAACAAAAGGTCAGGAAGAATTTTTATAAATACCACGGCTTTGTTCTTCAACAAAGACCCATGATTTTTTCTAAAACTTTGGTTCAAAATAACTTTTGGTTACAGATTTGTAATAACTCAATCTTGCTCTACAAACCCATTTAACGAATTTTAAAAACATTCAATGTCAAAAATTTGGTTCATTTGGGGATTTTTGCCCTGTATACAAAATCGAATTTCTATTGATAAGGTTTTTTGGGGATTTTTTGCTCTGAATTCATTCAATGTCAAAAATTTGCAACATCCGATTTTAAAACATGTCAAGAATTTTTCTTCTGAAAATCTCATCTCAAAATAAGGTTCCATTGCAGATTTGCAACATTCAAATCATGTTTTACAAAATCATTTAATTAAAATTTCAAATTGATTTGGGAATTTTTCTCATCGGTTTGGTTTAGTTTTTCTTTATAAATCAATTGCTACAGTTTTTATGATTATGTGAACGATTTCTATGAATGGATTTGTAGTGAATTATGCAGGGAAGGACTTTATGCTTGAGTGAAATCACAGCCAATTTTATGCTGGAATCATTCACAGGATTGCACGAAAAATGCTTGAAGAAATGTATGAACGAGAAATTCAGCATTGCCAGGTATAGAAGGAGGTGATGATCAAGTGATTAATAATCAATAAGAACACAATCCAACAATGGAGAAAAACAAGAGGAAAAATGGATCATGTTTCGATTTTGATTTTAATCAATCCGAGGATGGTAGACGGAGAAATAATCCACCAAATTCTAATGTTGCACCTATTTTTCATCTACATCAAGTGCAACCAATTCAGTTACTCATCATGAGAATTCATTTTCATCTCCAACTTTTCAGCAAGAAATACATCAACAAAATGGTTTTCCTCATCATTACTTCGGCTGTACAATTGAGATTTTTCAGTTCTTCTCCATGTGCTAACCAGACGAGAAGAAGGCAAGGGTGTATAGCTGTCAGGGATTGGCAGCACAAGCTAAATATCTACAACTGTACCAGAAGCTCTAACAAGAAGCAATCTACATGATGGCAAGCAAGAAGTATTCAAAGCACCGAAAAAGGTGGCAGACATATAATTAAGTCTCTATAAAAGGCACCAACACCTGCAACAAAGATGGACATGAAACTACGTATAAGCCGAGATACAAACCAGGCTCATATTGATTATTCTGCATACGATAGCTCTTTAAGAGCACAACTTAGTTTTGTCATCTCCTTTGAGAGCATTTTCTGGGTTCAACATATCCACCGAAAGGAAATATCAATTCAGCGTCGACTCCGTTCAAGAACAATTCCATCAGGAAAACAGAGGGTCCAAGCTTTATCGTCATCAGCAGAAGATGCTCACTGATGAGTTCCCTGAGAGACCTGGCGAATGTGAATGTCAATACTTCATGAAAAGTGGGGATGTTGGGCCCATCAATGGAAAGGAGCAAGATGTACGTGCATACAATCAAAGAATGCATGAGTTTGCATCTCTTTAGGCGGCTAATCAATCACAAGGTTCTGCGCCAAAGAAGCCAGGTAGCAGGAATTGGGCAGTTGATACTACTAAACATGATGAGGTCTGTTCAGGCTCCACTAGCTCAGACAAGCAGTCAAAGTTTGCCGGAAAGCTTTGGTCCCTCAACTCCTTCCAATTTGGAAAGTTAGGACGACAGTATCTCAGAAGTCTAATGAAGGCATTATCGATAAAATGATTACTAAACTTCAAGGATGACAGAGTAAACTATTTCACCAAGCATTTTCCATGACTTTGCTTGGTCTCCATCAGATGTCTCAACCTGAGAATGCTCCAGATCTTCTCTAGCAGAATTAGCTCAAACAAAATGAGTGGTAAAACTGGCTCCAACAATAATTGCAGTAGCTTTAACTAATCAATTGCAACAACTTCAACCAATCACAGAGTTGACCTAAGTATCGACTGTTTAAGCATGAGTATGAGCTATAAATTTTACTTCAAGCTCATAAAGCTTAAGAACCTAGTGTTATTATTCTTAACTGCTCTAACAGACTTTTTAAATACCTGATGCATGTTACAGCAAGTAGTGACCAAACCTACACCATTTGAAGCTGTTTCTTATTGAACTGATAATGCTTGTATCTGTTTTCAATCTTTTAAATCTCAATCTCAGAGACCTCATGTGCAATATTAGCCCATTAATGAATGCAGTTAAGTCACTTTACATGAGAAATAATACCTTTAAGACTGAATATAAGAGTTGTTAAATCTGTTGTAGCTTATAAACAGGTAATTTAAATCATCCCGTGAGTATAATCCATGCATCCTACAGACTCTTGAATCTGTATTGTAGAAATACATGTTGTAATAAATGAAGACAATGTTAAATTCATGTTTGTTCACTAACAATTTTCTTGTGAGAAATGCAAGTTGAGTATCACTAATCTCAAAGGATTTATTTTCTTAGTGCAATATGTATACTACCTGCATGTTAACGAATCATTTAGAATCAAATTCATATATGCAACAGTGTAGCATACCTGTCCTGTTTTTTACAAATAAATATACATGAATTATTACATTTACAGTCTATTGCATGAAAGTAATAGGTACTGATATTTTTAGTCTGTTGCTAGAAATCAACAGGTGATGAATTTAGTTTCTAAATGTGTAGTCTGTAACGGCATCTATATTACCCATCTGATACTTTGACTTAGAGTTATTTTTTATTTTATCATTAAGTCCCAGGTTAGGGGGAAAGAAATCAACAGGAGATACATATGGCATGATCCGAAAGCACTGCACAGCGCTAAGGCATCAAGGGAACTCTCCGTGCAAGATGCTGTCGAGAAGAAAATGTGTTACCAAGATCTGCCTCTGGAAGGCCAGAATTATCCGAACACGACAATTTAAGTTCAGGAACTATTAGGGCCTTGGCATCCTTTAGCAAGATACTATCAACAGCAATAAACAAATCTCCTGCTGTTCTTGAGAAGTTCGCTGCATCGCAGTTGCCTCGTGCATTGCCAATTGAACTGAGCAACTATGCTGCTGTCTTTAATAACAAGGCAAAGCGAATAACAGGCAAAGTTATCATCTCTCTATATCTTTCATTTTATCACCAATTTGTATTACAGTCAGTTCATATCCGAACCACACATTTGCGCCAGGTGTTTAAATCAATTCAATAAAACTCAATTAAGCTCCATCTGTGGTAAAGGATTTTACTTAGCTGGATTTAAACATATAACTAATGAGGAAGCATAAAAACTTTATAAACTAAATTATGAATGCCTGAATTATATTTTTCACTTGATCTGTTGCCTGGTACAATATAGAATGTATGACTGCTTGGTCTAATCAAAGCAGTTGATGCTTTAATTCTATGCTTTCTCTTGAATTATATTTTTACAAATCAATTTTTGTTCTCATGCTGCCTTTTACTGTTGAAAAGTCACAGCTTGTGTAGTCTCTCATGATGTTTGAGATTTGATAAATGTTATATATATATGAATCTACATTCAAGCCCTGTATAGATGTATTAGCACTTATGAATTAAATTCATTTGCTCAACAACATGAGTAGTAGGGTCATTTTTATTGTATGAATGAAATGTTTTGATATATTATATTTCTGTTAGAATGAACTTGTATGAAATGCAGGGAAGAACTGATTGAAATAGCCTGAACTAGGCTGGAATACCCAGAAAACAGATAAGACTCTGTCGAATTTTCTTCCCAGTGGGTCGACTCACTGAGTTTGATTCAACTCAATTGATTCAGACCAATTAGCTTAATTCAAATCTCTTTGCTTATAATTTTGTTTGCAGCATTCATTATTAATAGATAAAATTTCCTTTCTTATCTCGCCAAAAAAATAAAAAAAATAAAAAATAATAATAAAAATAATAATAAAAATAATAATAATAATAAATAAATAATAATAATAATAATAAGAATAAAATAAAATAAAATAATTATTATAAAATTAAATTAAATTGTTGTAGCTAGATAATTTTTATCATAGCTTCAATAGATAAGAAAAGACATACCGGTCCATAAACTTTTTTAAAGATAAATATACATTACCTTTTTTAATTTTTGATTATAAAGTTCATAATATTAATTGTGTATTTGAAGTAGCAATTTTAAATTTAAAAATAATTCTCAATTTTTCATACAGTATGAATTGATTAATTGCTTTCAATAACATCTGAATTGTATGTGATATCATGCATCATGATAATTAATGTCATAATCGTGGAAACCTATTGATTTAATATGATAAATTTTTAGTCTGAACAAATTCTAATTTGTTTGATTAGATTTAATAATGATATTTAATTAAAAGCATGAAAATCATTTTTAGCTTGTACCCATTTAATATTATGAAATGTTAAGACATTTTTATGAAGTATGAAGATACCTATGAAGGACACTTCAGAGATGCGGCAGCTATGCAATAATGATGCACTGGGGGGCATGCTATAAAGAAATCAAATTTTTAGCTATGAAATTAAATACTGCACGCCAACTAGGTACTTCATTTTAATAATTTATTAATGCTAAATAGAAATAATATATTTCGCTACTTTATGTTATATGCCTTGTACTTCTTAACATAAGGCAGCAATTAATACCTTAAGTGAGCCTTCAAGAAATGATACTTCAAATGGCTCATACTTCACGAAGAATATTCAGTAAATACTTCAATCTATTCTGGACTTCTTTGAAAGGCGATACCTCTTATGCTTCTTGCGGCAATCTGAACGCTCCTACAAGAATTATCATTCAAAAATGGGTATTTCTTTCAACATATCATTAAATATTTTCGGAAGGCGAATACTTCTACATTCGTATACTTTTGATCTCTCAAACAACGATTACTTCGGAATAAAATGATATTTCATCTGGATATTTCTCATGTCTTATTTAAAATATATTTCATATTTTGTTTCTATATATGCTTCTCATGTATATAGAAGAATATGGGATATGCCTTAAATAAGAAATGAGAAATGAGAAATGAGAAATATCTGGATGATTTCCAAGTATACTTCTCATCTACATTTCAGGTATATTTCTTACCGATATTTCTCCGTTCAGGAGACAAGATAAGACTAGTGGATACATCCCCAAAGAGGGGACCCATGTAAGAGTCTTAATAAATTAATGGATCACACATAATTTACTCTATGCCCGATATAAATTAAGCGTGTGTTCCTGCCGAGCTCCGTGGCTAGGAGACATGATAAGATTATTGGGTCGCAGAACCCATGAAAGAGTCTTGATACAAAATATTCCAGGAATACCTTATTCTGGAAAGCGCTTATGATTGGCGACACAATCGTAATACAAACAAGAAGGGTACGTTCGGGACCAACCCTGTATCTTACCCCTGACTCGGGTTTGTTTCGTATGTGTGGGATCTCGAACATCATAACTCCATGGAAGGAGGTGCTTCGTCGCAAAATTTTCAACTCAGGGTTCAAAGGAATCTTGCGGTAAAAAACTAACAATCTTTATATATATGTATATACAAAATTTTATTTTGCAGGGACAAAAATACAACATAAAATGAAAAAGCACAAGCAACATCAACCACCACATTATGGTTCGGGCGAGACAAGAAGTCGTTTTCTTAAGATTTTTTCTTCAAACAACTCTCAAGAAAAGGGGGCAAGTTGTTGGGGACAAAATGATGTTTGCCCGAAGTGACGTCATCACGTCCCGAAGCGACATCATCAATTACGTCCCGATCCCGAAACGACGTCATCAACCACGTCCGATTCCGGAAGTGACGTCACCGCGTTCCGCTCCCGAAGTGACCTCACCGCGTCCCGATCCTGAAGTGGCGTCATCATCACGTCCCGGTCCTGTTCCAGCTGGAGCCCGATCTGTCATGTCCCGACCCATCCTGTCCCGAACATGCTGTCCCGATACAATCATTCCCGCAGCGAAGCTCAGGTCCGAAGCATGGACCGCAAGCCAGGTCCGCAAGCCAGATCCGATATTCAATCCCACAAGTCTATCAGGCCGTTTGAGGGAACGCTGGATAAGAAGATAAGGTGGACAGATGGACGGATAGGGAGAGGCCACGTGGAAGTATCTGAAAGAGATAGAGTCAACAGATGGGATGACTTGAGGATGCCACGTGTTAGAAATGGATGCCACGTGTTAGAAATGGATGCCACGTCACTTGAAGTTTGGTTACTTTCCTTTAAAAGAGAAGGAAAGAAAACAGAAGAGGGGAGGGGTTCTTCCCCAACAGAAAAACCTCACACAGTAAAATCATAGCTCCAATGAAGTTTTCTGATTTGTAACCTCAATTGATCAATAAAACCCTCACAATTTCATGACCCGTGGACGTAGGCTATTCGTAGCCGAACCACGTTAAATCCTGTGTACAATTTCTTCTATCTTCTTTTGATGATTTTGGTTGTTTTAGATTGATTTGATTTTCTGCCCAAACACTTATTAATTAAATATCATACTATATATGCATCCTATCTATCAAGTACTACCTGATGACATTAAACTATCATAATTAGTTTAGTATCAAGACTTCTTATCTAGCATCCTTATACAGGCAAGTAGTGTGAATTATCTAAATCAAACACTTATTAATGAATATTTTAAACAACATTCAAACTAAACAAAAGATGTCGTCAATCGTATAGGAGTGTAATACTCTTGACAAGGTTCAAATGCTAAATAAGAATTCATTAAAGATCCACAAAATGAAGTAATGTAACACTTTAAACAAAATAACTCATTAAGATTTCTGATGAGAATATAGGTCCCAACAGATCATTGAAACGAATAAATCAGAACCTACTTCACCCTTACCCGTAAACCATATTTGTAAGCTAAGGGGAATTGACAGTTTCTTAAACGTGAACCAAAACCAAAATATCTTATCGTTATATTTTTGTTCTCGCCGTATTAATAAGAATATGTACATTCTAAAAAAATTTACTTTGACTCAGCAAACCGGTCTGTTGCATGTTTCAAAAAGAATGGTTCTTTAAGTCATTTCTAGGGCTGCACAAAGGTCGGTTCGACTCGGTTCTTAAGAGTAATGTGTACCGACCTAAGGCCGGTTCTCTATTTTTGAACCGGTACGTATTCCGTCCACGGTCATTTCGGTTCTGGAACCGTACCTGTTTTATCGGTTCGGTTCCGTTTCGGTTCCGGTTGTGTATCTGTGACAGTTTCGTAATTACCAATTCGGTTCACGGGCCAGTTTTATCCGTCCTGAACTGAATTTTTCTTTTTCTTTTTGTTTATTTTTCCCTGTAATGTCTACATGTTGAATCCACACCCAATCCATACATATTCATAAATTTATAATCCATACAAAATACAATCCACAAGTCTTTTTCAACTTCAAAGTTCAACATAAAAAACAATTAAACATACAACACTAATAATAGTACTTGGACTTCCATAAGTCTATAACAAGTTACAACAAGAAATGATTCAAATTTGTACTTGGACTTCTTCAGCTTTGTTGTACTTGTAGCTGTAAAAGGTTAGAGGTTAGATGATGCAAGAGTTAGAATACCTAAACTTCAAATACTAATCCGGAACAATTTCTAATTCAAATACATATATTATCCTCTTTATACCAAACACCAGCAGACTGCAGACTTATAATCTTGAGGACTCTTGACTTGTTCAAACTAAAAAAGTCCAGATTTACATTATAAGGACTTGTAACCAACAGTACAATCATAATTAAGTAGAATTCGTCTATTTGAATAAATAAAAACAAAATAGCTTTTCTTAGGTTCATGAAATCAAAAAATTTGAAGAAAATTAAACAAACAAATAAAAAAATCATTAAGTTTCTGAGAGAAAAGCTAAGAGTCACTTAATGAAACGCCACACAAGATTTTAGTACTTGATTTTAATCATCCATCTCTATTTTGCTTCACGTTAATAGTCGCAAAATCAATTCACTGATACAACTAAAATTGCAACATATATGCATCTTTCTAAAGTGAGAACTGACAAACAATTTTGGTTCACATTAATAGTCGCATCTATAAAATTCTCCTTTTTATGTAACAATAAAATCAACAAAAGAAAAAAAGAAACCTCTTTATCTAGAATGAGGAAGTAGTAGAGGAACTGAGGAAGCATGTAAATTAGGTGGAAATGGTCACCTCTTAACAAAAAAAAAAAAAACAAAAAAAAAAATTACACAATACTTGACTAATGTTCATTTTACTAACTACCCAAACATAGTTGTGTTACATGTGTAGTGTAAACTATAAATGCCCTGCCAAAAACACCCAATACACCAAGCTAATGAAAAGAGATTTTTTGGAAACTTAACAAGAGATGAATTCTATAAGAAACACCAGATTCTACACAAACAAAGTTTCAGGTTGAACAAGAGAAATATGAAAATATACAAGTTACAAAAGACACCAAAGACAATGAAGATTCCAAGTGGTTACCTGACTCAATTCCTTCTTGATCGATGAAACAAATTTCTGGGGTTGATTCTACTTACTTCCCTGTAAAATTACACAAAGAAATTCAAAATCAATAAAATAAATAAGTTGCAAATCAGTTGTATGTCCATAAATCATTTCAATTCAAGCTAACCCAATCACTCAAATTAATTTTTAGCTATACAAAATACAATTACACAACAGAAAACCCAATCACTAAAATCAATTGTTTAAAAAAAAAACCCAACTCAGATAAATCATTAATTCATTACCTGTTGTTGTTAGTAATTGAAAATCTAATTCATAGAGTCATTCTCATATCCCAAATCGATCTCACAAACAAAGGTATAAAACCTTAAAAAAAACACAATTTTTTTGTTATAAACAGAAAAGGAGGAAGAAAAAGAAGTAAATAAATAGAGAAAAAAGTATAAGAAGAAATAATAACTGAAGACGAAGGTGATACTGGTGGTGGTGGCTGTGATGAGAATCACGAAATACTGGTGGTGGTGCTGATGTGGTGGGGGTGATGAAGAAGAAGGGAAGAACGAATCTGAAGTCAGAGTGAAAGTGAAGTCCTTCACTAACCTAGAAATAAACGGTTAGAATTCTAACTTATAATTAACGACCTAAGATAGTCGGGTTTTTTTAGGTCGGTTCAGTTCGGTTCTACTCAAGAACCGATACTTGTATCTGGCTTGAGCCGGTTTTGACTTTGAATATTTGTACCTGTCCTGAGCAGGCCGGTTCCGGTTCGGTTCTATCCCGGTTCCTTCGGTTCCGGTCTGGTCCTTCGGTTCTGGTCGGTTCCTGTGCAGCCCTAGTAATTTCCGCAAACAGGTAAATTTGGAAACGTAATTCATCCTTTGATTTAAATCCAAAATCAGAACTTGGTTGATTGCAAGCCTTTCATAATCTCTAGAGAATCACTTACGACCATTAAAATTCATTCACAATTCATTTTGCAAAGCCTAAACACATCAAATGCACAATTTCAACCCAATTTTTTTCATGTTATGCAAATCACCAAATAGCATAGCCAATTTGAAAAAAGAGTTCATAAACAAACTGGGCAAAAATTAGGATTTACAAGCATCTCAAATACTCATTTGTTGATTCGCATGCTACTTCATAAACAAATGTTGTATATGGAAATGAAGAAAATATCAAATGAAAAATTGAAAGAACCCCTACCTCCCTGCAAGCCAAAACCTTTAGATGAATAAAAAAAATGGTTTGTGTAGTAAATTGAATTCAAAAACCCAAAATCCCATTCTTGCTCGACTTCACATTCCACTTTTTATGACGATCATGGTTTCCATGACAAAAGTTCAGTTTCTTCAATTGATTTCTCCTTGTTCTCTCAGCAGAATCAGACTTCCTGAAATCAAAATAAAGTATTCAAGGGAATAAGAAATTCAATCAGCTATACTAATTAACAAAATAAAATCATTAAAGACTTTGGAGTTTTGTTTTAAGCCTCTAACTGTAAACAAAATCCAAAACCCTAAAACCTTTTCTTCCTCTTTGTTTCTTCCACATCATGGCTAAGAAGTATAAATCTACTCCGTTAATTTCTACGCTCAAGACCTCTGACGAGTTCTCTCCCCCACTTTTTTTAAGAAGGAGCTGAGAATTTTTTTTAGAGAAGAAAAAAGGTCGAGTTCTTTTTTCTTTTCCCTTTTAACAAGCATAATTACCTAGGTGCCCTAGGCAATCTATTTGACATGCAAGTATGTTCAAAATATACTATCTACTAATCATGCATAATACTACTACTAAGGGATATCCTATTTGATACACTTACCGAATTTATTTAAACCCAAGAAAAGGTTTAGGGCGTCACAACCCAAATAACGAAGAAATATATCATAGACTCCAAAAACAATAAAAGTAAAATCTATAAATATAGATTAATCTACTTTTATTCATAAAAAACCAAAAACATATGAGAAAGAGAAATAAGAAAGTTCTAGGTTTGTTTTATCACTTTCTCCCTTCTTTCCTCCCTCTTTCCTAAGAAGTGAAAGCTTATGACAGGTATAAAATGGACGTAGATTTCTAAAAGATCCTTACACTTCCTTAACATTTATCAATTACTCCTACCATTAATTTGGCAAAGAGAATAGATAAAACAAGTAAGATTTTTAGCGTCCATCACTGATTTGATTTTTTTGGGTGTACAATATTTGGAACATTTTTATATAAATACAGTAATTTGACTGCTAATTTCTTCGACCAAGTTGATCGACAAAAAGAATTGGTAACTCTTTCACCTCTATCCATCATTAAATGAGCAGACCTTCATTTTCTTCGTGATGTGTTAAAGTTAGGGTCATTACCTGATTTGGTATCAAATAATGAAAAGAATAGGCAGTATACAATTAGTTATTGTTCAGGATATCTTCCTTTAATCATGGGTGTGTACTTTTTCTTTCAAACGATACAAAAAGTTCTCTGTTTTAGCAACTTTTGAGGAGATCAAATAGTGGATTCGACTTATTTTTGTGCTTCAACTGAATATTAGAATTAGAGCATAATCAGAAGACCCTTAAAGAAAACTTTGTTTCGTTTGAATGATTGGATTTATGCAGGGAGATTACATCACTAACTAGGTAAAGCCATAAAGACATCTGATTGCCTAACTATTTCTGCTTTTCTTTGATGCACATCTGCAACTGCTTTCACTTCTCACACACTTTATATGGAAAACCTTTTCTCAAGTTTTTGAGCAGAGAGACAACGATGAGGGGGCTTATAATAAAATACTCCCTCCGTTTCAGGAAAAGAGTTACTTTTTCTATTTGCACAATTGTTAAGGCAAGATAAGAGAGAATAAGTTTTGTAATTTATTTCCAGATTTACCCTAACAAAAAGTTTAATACTACATTATCTTTATAATGAAAATAATAACATTTTTTAAAATAATAAAGGTAGTTTTGAAAGTTTGTTATATTGAAAATGAAAGTAACTCTTTTGTTGGAACAAAAATTTAAAGAGAAAGTAACTCTTTTCCTGAAACGAAGGAAGTATTAAAATACATGGGGATAGTAATAGAGGTTTTTTTACAATTAATTTTAGCTAAAAATGTTCATTTATCATGAATGGCTAAAACTTTTTATGTGTTGTAATCCAATGGTGTTAAACACGCTAGCTTATAAAGACGTCCTGCAAGGTCGCGCGGGATAGTATTTGCCAATCTATTAATAATCAGTGATACCTATAAAACAGTAGTGATAGTCGTCTCATCCAACAATCTAGATATATTATGTTAAAATTAGTAGCAATAGGATTTCCCCTCCCCTCCTAGTATAATATGAGTTCTGCTGACAGTTTCTATTTTATTTAATGGTTCTTCGTGTCATGTGATTTCTGCAAAAAAAAAAAAAAACAACCTCGTATCCTTACCTCTTTACATTTTTATCTTATGCATTAATTTTTTTTCAATATATTTTTACATTCGGCTTTTGAATCAACAAAAAGTTTTCTAGTGTTTTATATTTTCTCTTTGCTGATGATTGTTTTATTTTCACTAAGGTAACCCAAAATAAGCCAATATTATGATTCTATTGTAAAAGACTATAATCTGGTCTCTGATCAAGTCATAATTTGCAAAGTCTGGTTCATTTTAAGTAAAAATGTGCACCCTGACCATTAAATGTGTTAGTCTTATTAGGTTTTTGAGTGTTAAGAAAATTGACTTGAATGACAAGTACTTGGGCATACCTCTTTTCACAGGTAGATCCAAAAATGATGATTTTTCTCACAAGTTGATCGGTTTGATAAAAAAGTTACAAAATGGAAAGGGAAACAACTTACTCAAGCTACCCAAGCTAGCAGAACCGTGCCTGTGAACATGTTATGAATTCCTCTCCGTTATACCATATGAACGATTAATTTCTTACTCCCAGATAATATAATCTACGAGATGGACCAATCTCAAAGAGATTTCCGATGGGGGAAAGTAATCCTGGCGGCGTTTATTTGATAGGATAAAGAAAAGTTTGTTCTTATAAACTATATGGTGGTCTTGGGTTTTAAAATCTTAAAAAGTTTAATATACTCTTGTCACTAAGGTTGCATAGAAACTAGTCCATTGCCTCAATGAGTTTTGGGCTATGGTTCTTAAATGCAAATATTTTAGGAATTGTCATTCAATGCATTATACTAGAACCAAAGATATTTCATGGGTGTGGAGAGGCATATGCACTGGTAATGTCCTTAGGGATCATGCTTTTTGGGAAGTTAGGATTGGGAAAATCATACATGTTATTTCTGACAAGTGGATTTTAAACTCTACTGATACTTTACGCATCAATCATCCCAACCCTAATTATACTATAGATATATTTATTGATTCCAATAACAACAACTGAGACTCAGACATGCTTAAATCCTTTTCCATTCTCAAATTCTGGTGAAGATAGACTTTTTGGCCTCGTACCAAATATGGCATTTTCTCTGTAAAATCTTCATACAAATTGTTATCAGGTGAGATGAACAACAATCACAGTTTAGGAGTCTCTATCCCTATCTACAAAAACCTTTGGAACACCCATGTATTACCAAATTAAAGTTAAGCTTTTCTTATAGGAAATTCATTAAAAACATACTCTCTACCAAATTAAGTGATTTGCCTATGTTATTGGTCGATATACTACATGTTGTGTGTGTGATGATCATATACTTAACCAAATGACACATCTTTCTTCATTGTTCTTTTCCTAAGGTTGTTTGGGTTGTTGTGTGATGCAGATCGGAAGCGTGTAAAGATGATAATAATCGCAGCATAACAGAATTATTAAAAAGTAACTGGTAGGATGGGTAGAAATCGATAGAAGTTAGTTGATCTTCAAAGAGATATTCTAAAATCTACGGGGTTATCTAGACTTCGTTAATTCACTACGAATAACAACTATAGATATGAGATTAGTATTCAGACTTTGTGGTAAACCCAACTATGAATAAAAATCAAAATAAATAAACTCAACAAGTTTAATAAAATAAAATAATTTTAATTTTAATTAATCAAAAACTCCCATAATTTTCGTTTTTGGAGCTCCTTATATATATAACTCCTATTAAAGAAACCCTAAACTTATCAAAAACCTATAAACTTGTTTCCCAAGGTATCTACTATCTTTAGACAACTTTTCTAACTTATTAAAACTCTTAAAATAAACTTTTAGACTCTTCTAAAATTACCCTAAATAATAAATCCGAAAATAAATTATTTTTCTACTAAAAATAACATTAATAAAATATAAATAATAATAATAAAATAATAAATTTATTTTCCATAAATCTCCCTCCATCATTCTACCTGTGTTGGAGAAGATTCGTTCGGTACCATGTTCTGCATGTGTAACTCGTTGATGACAATCTTCATACACATGAATTGATGTTGTAAAAAAATAATTTATGCACCGTATAAAAGGATGAGGTATGATGGAAGCCCAAACCGGATCTTCATAAGTTGATTCAATAAATTCTCTCTTGTTAAGGTAGATATAAAAGATTATTTGTGTATCACAATAGTCAACAACTAGCTTACTCTTAGTCAAAAATAACTCATCAATATCAGGAATTTCTAAATCAATAAGTTTATTAGGATTAGATGACTCACCATGAAACTCCATTAAATCATGTGAAACTTTTTGGGACTGTTTTTCTTTGTCAGAAACAGGATGTTCTTCGTCTTTTTGAGAAAAAATTTCATATCCTCCTCATAATCGGGATATTTATCAAAGATCGAAGTTGTATATCTCTCAACAATAACTTGATTTTGTGCATCATTATCATGACGGTAAAACAAGTCTTCAACGTAGTTATCTATACTATTATTTTCTTCTATAAGCGAGCATGGTTTAGATCGATATTTTAGTGACTTCTTCAAATAATATTCTATCACTTCCAGAATCTCCTTCTTTGATTTGATCAAATATTCACATCTTCTCGGATCTCGTCTTGGTGACAATTTATTAACCCTGAATACTCGTTTTAGTAACATCTTATTAACCCTAGAATCAAACATGGCTCTGATACCAACTAATGCAGATCAGAAGCGTGTAAAGATGATAATAATCGCAGCGGAATAGAATCGTTGAAAGCAACCGGTAGAATGGGTAGAAATCGATAGAAATTAGTTGATCTTCAAAGAGATATCCTAAAATCTACGGGGTTATCTAGACTTCGTTAATTCACTACGAATAACGAGTATAAATATGAGATTAATATTCAGACTTCGGGGTAAACCCAACTATGAATAAAAATCAAAATCAATAAACTCAACAAGTTTAATAAAAAATAAAATATTTTTAATTAATCAAAAACTCCCCTAATTTTCGTTTTTGGAGCTCCTTATATAGATAACTCCTACTAAACAAACCCTAAACTTATCAAAAACCTATAAACTTGTTTCCCAAGGTATCTACTACCTTTAGGCAACTTTTGTAACTTATTAAAACTTTTAAAATAAACTTCTAGACTCTTACAAAATTACCCTAAATAATAAATCCGAAATTAATTATTTTTCTTCTAAAAATAACATTAATAAAATATAAATAATAATAATAAAATAATAATTTTATTTTCCATAAATCTCCATCCATCATTGTGCCTAATGGTTATCAAGTTCTGTATGATTCTAGTACCACATTAGTATCCATGATTGGACTAGGAAATGGCTAGCTTATATCCATAACTCTGATCTTACATTTAATATCTTCATTAGCTCTCAATTCGAGTCATGATTTTGTTGTCTCTTTTAATAATATACCCTCTTCAGATCATTTAGATCATCAGGGAACAGAGTCAACTCCTACCATAAAGAATTTATTCAAATGATGCTTCATATGATGATAAAATTAACTTTTCTGGTTATGGCATTATGCTCATTGACATGGCAAGAGGATTCATAGGCTGCAAAACTGTTACAGGATTATCAAGGTGTCTTGAGGAAGCTGAAAGTTTGCTTATTTTCGAGGCTATAAAATGGGCTAAAGCCTCTAACAGAGGGAAATTTGCATCTACACTGATTTTATAAATATTTTTTTTTTTGTTTTGATAAGAATTTTTATAAATGTTATTTCTTACTTAAAATATAAAGTCGGTCAAGTTAGTTGGTTTAGTGGTTCAATCCTTGATAATTATAATAGTATGTTAGGGAGTTTTCATTCTGTCACACAGTTGAATACATTAGTAGAAATTTAATTATACAACAGATAATGCTACCAAAACTTGAAGCTAAAAGTTTACTTACTATCGAGGCTATAAATGGGCTAAAGCTTCTAACCTTATGAAAATTTGTATCTACATTGATTTTATAAATGATTTTTTGTTTTGACAAGAATTTTTATAAATGTTATTTCTTATTTAAAAAATAAAGTTGGTCAAGTTAGTTGGTTTAGTGGTTCAATCCTTGATAATTATAATAGTATGTTAGGGAGTTTTCATTCTGTCACACAGTTAACAAGGGGGTAGTCAAATGAGAATTCTTTGGATTTTTAGAGATTTTTTATTTGAGAGACTCTCGCAGATTCTCTATAAATCTAGAGATTTCAAGTGATTTTATGGAAGTGTTTTAGAGATTTTTTGTGATTTATAAAAACTAAATAGTGGACTTTTAGGGAGTTTTTGTGATTTATAGAGACAATAAATGTGATCATAGTGACTTTGTTTTAATCGTTTATGTAAAGAAAAAAAATCATTTGGGGGAGCAATCCAAGAAACCACATAGAAATTGTTGATAGCCCATGTGAGACTATTATCCAAGATATACAACCTAGTTCTAATCACTATGCATAATCACTTGGTTGACTGGTTTGTCCATTCTTCTTCATCGTGGCACATTCTACTAAGACTACTGAAAATAATACAATATATATTGTTCATGCATGTGTTCGTATAAAATAGCCCAAATTCCATGATCATCGAAAAATTTCACATGGTACTTAACAACCCAAATTTAATTAAAAATCCACGCATTTTAGATTCCTTAAGAAAAATTATATTTTTTCCTAATAACTCGTCTTATATATAGTTAAGCAAGTTATAAGTAATATATTATGAATGATTAATATGTTAATATAGTTGTAAAAAATGGTTTATTTAAGGATAATACAACATAGCTTGATTAATCATTAGTTTAAAAGTTCGATACATAAGAGAAAAGAAAAAGGCACTTGTAAAATAAATAAATAAATCAACACTAGATTTAAAGTCTCCCAAAATATCACATATTTTGGAGAGACTTTTGCCATGCCTATTTTTGCATAAAAGTCTCTCGAAGTCTCTCAAAATTACAAATCCATGACTTTCAAGTTGATAACCAATAACATGAGCATTTAAGGGACTTTCTAGAAGTCTCTAACCAATAACAAAGAGTTTTTGAGAATTCCAGGAACTTAAATAAAGTCTTTATTCACTAACAAGGTGTTTAAGAGACTCTTTTAAAGTCTCTCACGACTAACATGAGATTTAAGATCTCTATGAAACTCCATATAATTTTCAATCCACTAACTCCTATAAATACATTAGCATAAACTTAATTCTACAGCAAAACTTGCTTTTGGAGTGTAACTCCTTTCTTTTCACTATCATTTTCCTAGCAAAAAAAGAAACTAAAAAATAAATAAATAAAATAAAATAAAATAAAATAATACTAGTAATGATCTGCCTGTGCGAACAATTTTTTAGTCCGGAACGAAAAACACAAAAGTAAAAAAAGGAATTCTTATCCAAAGAATAATAGAATGACAAAATTAACGTCAGCTGAGAGTAACACGCTGGAATCTCTGCCTTATCTCTATTATTTTAAAAACCTCATATAGGGGCTCCCTCATTCATAGAGGGGCTCCCCTTGGATGCAAGGTGACCCAAAAATCCGTTAAGGGGTGTCCTAGGGGCTATGTTAAATATCCGTATTACCCTTTTATGTATTAAAAAGTCTAATTTGCCCTTAAATCAATTAAAACTTAAACAAAACAAAACCTTACAAAATTTCAATTCCAATTCAAAACCTTTCCCTCTCCATCCATATCTCCTCCTTTTCCATTTTAACCGAATTTCTCCATCGAATCAAAATTTCGTCGTCGATTAAACTCTATATTTCGTGATGAAGAATCCTAATAAAGGTGTAGAAGGTACAAGTGATGACAATCCGGATAAAACTAAACAAACTAATGAAGAACTTGGGTTACAGAAAAATTTACGGTTGGGTTCGATTGGAAAACCCAACCGTAACTGGTTTGTTCTTCGTTTTACGGTTGGGCTATTAAACAAACCCAACCGTAAATTGAAAGGTAGGAGATGAAGATCAAAGTTTACGGCTGGGTTCGATTCTGAACCCAACCGTAAAAAAATTTGCACTTACAATTTTTTTGAAAGTTACGGTTGGGTTTAATTCTGATTTCCAACCGTAAATAATTTTGCATATGTCAAATTTTTTGTGTTGAGGATTATTTACGGGTGGGTTCTATTGTAGAACCCAACCGTAAATTCTTCTGGTTAGTTAACATTTATTGTTGAGGATTATTTACGGTTGGAAAACCCAACCGTAACTAAACAAGTTTCAACCGTAAAATGAACAGTTTTTGTGTTTCCTTAAAGTAGACAAACCCAACCGTAAAACTTTGACTAGTGATTGTTTGTTACGGTTGGTTTGTAGGATGAACACCTAACCGTAACAGTTTTACGGTTGGGTCCGATGCTAAAACCCAACCGTAAAACTGTTACGATTTGGTGTTCATCCCTGAAATAACTGTTACGGTTGGGTTGGGAAGAACACCCAACCGTAAATGGCTTTTACGGTTGGGTTCGACATGAAAACTCAACCGTAAAATTCTCTGAATCAAAAATAAATCATCTTTTATAACGTAATTTCATCAAATTTGAGCCATTAAAAGACCAAGAGTTTAAGTTAGAGGTAATTCTAACTACTCTAGTTGATTGAATCAAAATCTAAAATCCTATAAAATTATCTTACATTTCTTCTAATTTTTCTTCTCACCAAACCAAAAAGAAAAAAAATATTAATTTGATTTCTTTAAGTATAAGATTATTTAAGATTAATTATGTTTATCCTAATCTATTAACTAATTAGTTTTACTAATACTAACTAATAAGAGATAGTTTAGTCATTATAAAAATATTATAGATAAAGGATCTTTAAATTTTATTTCAAATGTTTCTATTTCGTCTTATACGAGGAGTTGGAATTGAGGAGCCCTAAATCAGATTTCTTATTTTAAGTATTCGCTCTCCACTGAATTGTACGGATAGTGTAGAACACACCCTCAGTAATCAATCTTTAATGGAACGGGAAGCTCGTCTCATCGTTGAGGAGGAGGAAGTAACAGCTCCAAATGAAAAGAAACAACTACCTGCTCATCAGAAAACAAAACGTGTTGCATCTCTCGATATCTTCAGAGGTCTTACTGTTGTGGTAATAACCCTTCTTCGAATCCCTAATCTTGTAGTTTCTGTATTTCTCAAGAGCTGTAGTTTCAAAATTTATTTTCTTTTAGAAATTTTGATAAATTTTGTTTGTTTTGTTTTTCTAATAAGAGACTAAAAATTTTGAAAGAAACTCAAGTACTTATCATCATCTATAGACAATCAAACTGGTGTTTAGTTTTTACTGAGGAGGCACAATAGCACTATAGTGGGTGCAAAAAAGAAAAGAAAAAGGTTTAGTCTTAGGTGTGTGGGCGTGGCGGGGTAGATATAGGTTTAGGGAGCCAGTTGTTAGGGGCAATTGCCCCATGATAGATGCTAGCCTCGCTCCTGGGCCAAGGTGTGAACCTCACTCAGATGTCAAACCGTTTCCTTTTTAAGAAAAATTCATGTTATTTTGGAGTCTGTCAACTCAAGGGTTAGCAGTCGTTTGTAACTCAGATTGATATCCCTCAAGTTAAATAAAATTGGAGTCGCGGGACTTTGTCTGACTAGTCCGCAAAAACAAGCATGGAGTCTGCTATTTTTGTTTGGTCCCTCGATTTTCTTTTCTGGAAAAAAATGATAGTGCCAGCTTGTCGTTGTTGGCAAAATGTACGACTGTTAATAGACTTGATATGGGACTGCTTGCATTAAGTTTTGAGATGAACGCTACTGTTTCTAACATTGGTTTCAGATACTGAAGTGTGTGAGAACAAGAAACAGGATCCGTTTGATTCGTTACTGATTTGAATGTCTTGCGGCTTTAGTAAGAGACTCGAGGAGCTTTACTCAAAGGGGTTTTTTTTTTTTTTTTGCTGACTCGAGGAGTGGAAGAGCCACAACAGCTCTATAATTGGGGTAAACAAGAAAAATCGACTCTTATAGTGCGTGTATGGCTGATTATGATTTTTCCTTTTGACCAAGGTGTGAATTTCAGTCAGTCAAACCTTGTTTTTTTTAGTTTTGCACATATCATGTATGAATTAGATGTAATGACTGACTCAAGTAGCATTAGTACTGTATTATGTAAGTAACTCAGGTGGACATCCTTGATTCATGGGATTTGGGAACGAGTTGAATTCAGCTGAGTAAGATTCAGAAGAGTCAGCAAACAGAAGCACTGGGTCCCACTTTTCTGATTCTGGTTGATCGTGCATAAAAAACGATAACTGTGCAAGGCTCCACACTCTTTTGGTGCCCGCTTTCCTGCACTGAGACGTGGATACCCTAATCTCCATTGAACGAGGAGCCCGTTTGGGTAAAAGTGGGTCCAACACGAAAGCCATTCCTAAATCTACGGTGAAAGAAGGGACCACGCCCAAAGTGACGCATGTTTAGTGAGCAAGTCGCGGGAATCCTAACCTTTTTGAAATAATTTTTTTTGGAGAAAAAGATAGTGCCAGGTTGTCATAGTTTTTTTTATGGGCGTCAGGTTGTCATAGTTAATGTACTAAAATGCATAGTTGTTGAATATAGACTTGAAATGGGGACTGCTTGCACTAATTACGAATGCTTGCAGTTTGTAGCAAATTGGTTTCAGACACTGAAATGTGTGAGATCCAGAAACAGGATTCGATTGCTTAGTGGGTTTAAATTTTGCAATGTTAGTGTTATATAAACTGTAGTACTGTACAACTAGACAGCAGCGACTAATTGATTTTGTACATTTTAGATGATGATATTGGTGGATGATGCTGGAGGAGAATGGCCAATGATCAGTCATGCACCATGGAATGGCTGTAATCTTGCAGACTTTGTCATGCCATTTTTTCTCTTCATTGTTGGGATGGCTATTGCTCTCGCACTCAAGGTTTCCTTTCTTTTCTGTAACTAAATTTATCGAATCTGAACTCAAATGGAAACAACAGATAATTAGTTAATTGATTGTTTCGTATGATCTCCCATGCAGAGAATCCCAGACAGGCTTGTTTCCATAAAGAGAGTGATTATTAGAACAATCAAACTTGTTCTCTGGGGTCTCATCTTACAAGGTTGGTTTCCATGGCACACCTCATGCAAACGTTCAGTTTAAAATCAGAATATTATGTTGAATTCACTTCTAAAGCTCCAAAGTGCTTTTTTCTTATGAAGGGGGATACTCGCACGCACCTGACAAGCTAACATATGGAGTCGATATGAAACATATAAGGTGGTTTGGCATCCTTCAGGTGCTGTAGATCATATTTTCGTTGTTGTCACATTCACTCAGCTTAGCTCAGCTATTTATATAAAACTTTTGTGTTCTCTGAAATATCTTATTTCTCGGTTTTTAGAGGATTGCTCTTGCATATGTAGTCGTTTCACTGTTGGAAATCTGTACGAAAAACGCCCAAACCAAGGATAACGCACCTGGTGGATGGTCTATATATATGCTATACAGTTGGCACTGGTAAGAACTTCCAATTTCTATTAGGTGGTCGGTTTTGTGAAACATCTAGAAGAATCACCCTGTTTATATTGAATTTGTAGGATAGCAGGTGCATGCATTCTAGTTGTATACTTTTCCGTACTCTATGGGACCTATGTTCCCGATTGGAAGTATACTGTCCACAACAAAGACAGCCCTGATTATGGGAAGGATTTCACCGTGAGTCTTTTACCTATTATCTCGAATTTAAAGTAAAACACTCTTTCATGTACATGTTTTCTATCAAATTCACACTAAATATTACTCATGATAGTCTTAAACCTATTTAACAGTTGGAGGAAATCCATGAGTGCATAACATTTCCTTTTGGTTCTATGCTTTTCTTTTACAATGTAACTGCGTCCAAATTTCATTTTTTTATGTTTCAAGAGTGAGTTAAATGATGATGAACCAAAAAATTTGACCTTGGATCATCAGTCATTAGTTACTAATTGCTGGGCTATTGTTTTACCTGCTACAAATGCTGACATCCTTGTAAAGTTTAGGTTGTATGTGGTGTAAGGGGAAGATTGGATCCTCCTTGCAACGCTGTGGGATATGTTGACAGAGAAGTATTAGGAATCAATCATGTTTATCAACGCCCAGCTTGGAAGAGATCCGAGGTGGGTATTTAGTTTCCCCTATATCCGTTCTTATGGTTCACATTTCACTCACTTACTGCATTATAGATTGTTAATGTAGGTTGCACATGTTTCATTTTCTGTGAAGTTCTGCAGGCTTGCACTGATCGATCCCCTTATGAGGGGCCTTTCCGTAAGGATGCTCCATTGTGGTGCCAGGGGCCCTTTGAACCTGAAGGACTTCTAAGGTCCTCCCTACAATAATTCAAAACCTTACTTTTTTACAAAGTTCCACAATGGTTGTCTAGTTGGCTATTTCTGGGTCTCCCTTGTGATATTTTAATGTTTTTGTGCATCGGTCAGTCAGTTGAAAAAGTAGCTTTTAGACTTTAGTTGACTATTTCTTAAACCTTTTACTCGAAAAGGCTATGACTGTCTTTTACTTACATTCTCTCATTATATTGTGCAAGTATTTCTTAAATTGTCACGCAAACCTTGTATTCTGCCGAAATACTGTATTAATGGAATCAGATGGCACCCAGTTCACAGCGAACATAGCATTAAAGAAACATTACGGATTGTGCTAATAAGCTCTATGTCTAGATCAGCATCATAACTCTCTCGAATTATAGCTTTTAACTAATCGTTTTCTCTTACAAATTGTGCAGCTCAATAGCAGCTATCCTCACGACAATCATTGGGGTGCATTTCGGACACATTCTCGTACACTTAAAGGTCGGATTTGTAGTCTCATAGTCCTCATTCAAAATATTTAGCCTTAAGGTCCTTGAAGATTTTTATTATTATTCTTCTTATTATTTTTTCGTGAAATTCCAGGGCCACTCTGATAGATTGAAACATTGGATGGGAATGGGTCTTTCACTCCTCACATTAGGACTTGTTCTGCATTTCACAAATGGTAAACGAACAGACATAGGCTGTGAAAAGACTGAAAACTACTCTTTTATTTTCTTCATGACCCATAACTTTGTTTCTTTTTTATTGCAGCTATTCCATTAAACAAGCAATTGTATAGCTTCAGTTATGTTTGTTTGACCGCAGGGGCGGCAGCATTGGTGTTCTCGACCTTATATGTTCTGGTAGGTCACTAAAGTGAACCAGATACGAGTTTTAATAACCAAGCACTTTCAATTGGTCTCCTTCATATTATTGTCCATCAATTATGTTCAGTTTTTACTTTTTGAACTTAGACATCTGAAGATTCCAAACAGTGACTATTGTGTCTTTTGTTAATTGTTGTATTAGAGAATACCACCTAGACCACATTTAGTGTTTTCTACCATGCTATTAATATGTGAAGTTTTCAACTTCGGCGTTGTTCTACTTTATTAGGTTGACATCTTCGGGGTGGGTTATCTCTTTTTGCCTTTGGAGTGGATTGGTATGAACGCTATGCTTGTTTTCGTACTGGCAGCAGAAGGAATATTTGCAGGATTTATCAATGGATGGTACTACGAAGATCCTCATAACACATTGGTATGTCTCGATGACTAATAATCATAAACCTATTTACCAATTTTATAATGAGTTTCTAGTTTAATGTGTTTTATTTGTATCTCTCTGATACCCTGTATGAACTGAAAATATATAGTAGTCAATCCCATCCAAGAAATTTACTCATTGCCTCAGGCTTTACCATGCTTGGTAGTCCTTAATTTGGTCAATGAAACTTCATATATATTTGTACTGGAACCATCACCAGCTATCAGGTGTCATACCTTCAATCCCCCATCCTAACATATACCAGACAACATGAAAATGACAGGTTCCTGTATCCGGCCATCTTAATTGTGTCCGTTTGAAGTCCATTTATTGGATATCTACATAAAAATTATGATTGTATGAGTTGGATATTATACTTGATGGAACCCTATCAACTAAGTGTACGAACTGTTCTAATGTACAAAAATTCTAAATCATCAGTGACGGGTTTGAATCAATTACTTTTTGCAGATATATTGGATAAAGAAACACGTCTTCATTGGAGTGTGGAACTCGAGAAAAGTAGGCGTTTTACTTTACGTTTTATTTGCAGAAATCCTATTTTGGGGTCTTATTGCTGGCATTTTGCATCGGTTTGGTATTTATTGGAAGCTTTAGCAACTTATGATCACTTATTCCCGAATCTGTATGAACCAAAATAAATATGAGAAAATTTCGGTTTGGTCCTATATTAAATGTTAAGTGGTCCTTAATAAGTTTGGTCCACCGATAGATAAAAGAGTTTGGTTTGATTCTTATTCATCTAAAAATATTAAAATAACTAAAATACTGTTATAATATCAGTATGCCCATTAGGATACAATTTAAACTAAGGTAATTAACATATAACACTATGATACTATAATGAAAAGCAGTAGTTTGCTATTGAATGAGAACGTAAACATTTGGATGGAATATATGATGAATATATACCAATTACAAACCTGGCCATTTTGAGAGTCGATGAAAAATAATTTCTGGCTATTTGTTTAAACCCATGAAACCCAAGATAAAGAATAAAGGGTTTTTAAAAATGGTCAGAACACTAAGAGTTCCATTTATTTTTTTATTCTTTAAACTTTTATATTTTAATTTTATATTTATATATATATATTTTTTTATTTTTTTTTAAATTTTCTAACATAAATCCAAAACTAAAAACTAAAAAATAAAAAATCAAACCTAACTATTATAATCAGAAGTACCGGATTTTAGCTAGTTATCGATTATACTACAATCGGTTGCTAATGTAAAACCACAAACTACCGAATATATATAGAAATTTATACAAGTTTTCTGTATATAAAAATAATAACAATCGGAGGGTTAAGTTTTAAAACTACTACCGTCTCTAAGGTAACTAATAAAAAATTATAACCCAATTACTATCGATTATAACAGAAACTAGTCAGGTTTCTGGTCTTGAAAATCAGTCTAATCGGTAGATATATATTTCCCTAAAACTACTGATTGTGAAAGTAGAATGATTCACAATTTTCCAAGTTTTACAAAATTCATATTTGAGACTAATTTCACACTCGGTAGATACTCGTACAAACTATGTTTCTATTTATTTTTGTTTCTACTGGTCAGGGACTCTATTACCTCGTAAAATAATACAACTACCGATTGTAAAAGTAAAAAAATTGAAATTTTTAAGTTTTATAAAAGATAATAATTTTTTATCAAAGGACAAATAATTTTTTAAAATAATAATAAAAATTAAAAAGATTAAAGATTAAATAAGATAAAAAGAATAAAATACTGTTGTAATTAGGAAACTGACCAATACCTGCGTCCTGATGGAGAAGCTCTGAGGATCGGTTCTACCTGAGTTAACTCATTGTCAAAAATCGTTTTCATCTTTTTTCAAAATTATCTTTTCTTTACTAATGTTTCTGATCTAAATCTGTCTGTGTTGGGATATATGTTTAAAACAATTTTATCTTGCATTTATATCAACATACAATCTCTAGTCTAGTGGTAAAGGATTTTGGGCCTCCTAAGGTAGGTCACAAGTTCAAACCCCCTCCCCTACTGAATGGGTGTATATGTGTATGTACCCGTACGTGTATAACATTAGTCCGGGAGCGGGGCCTTGGGTTAATTATTCTATACTTTTTGAGTTTTTTATGGTATACAATAAATCTCCATCAATTGTAATAATTAAAATTTGATTCGTTTGATTTTCTTTTTGGTAAATAAAAAACCGAGTTAGAGAAACAAAAAGTGCAACAAAAGCTTTTTCTTTGTTTGGTGAGAAAACTGAAAATCAGAAAAACTAGGGTTCTGAGCAAGAATAGAAAAGAGTGAAGTTTCAATCTCTCATTGTGTGCGTGAGAGATTGACATGGAGTTTTTCCTCGGCTGTTTTATCCTGGGGGCGTTGTGACAAAGATTGAACTGCTTGCACAAAACTCAAGGCAGAGCCACGAAACTTCTTAAAGAAAGCGACCTGGTCGTGACTCAGCCGTAATTCAATTTTGTGTGTTTAATCTTTGTTTTGCAGGTGTGAAATCAGCAATTGTTCCAACAATTTTAAGACGTGGTGTTCTGCCATGGAGACTGACAAGAGATCTGTTGCTGATATCAACAAGCCTTTCAAGTTTGAAGGACTTCACCTCAGAAGATGGAAACAAAAATTATTCTTTTATCTCAAACTGATGAAGCTGCACATGATGGTGACCTCCAACAAACCAAATGATCCAAAAGACGTACCCACTGCAAGTGCAACTTCGCAACCAACTGAAGAACCTCCAATGACCCAAACTGCTGAAGAAAAAAAAAGGGCCTATGATAAATGGGTCGATGATGATTTTGATTGCAAAAACTATATTCTTAATGCTTTATCTGATGATTTGTATGAATATTACTCCACATTTGATACTGCTAAAGATGTGTGGGATGCCTTACAAAAAAAATATGATACTGAGGAAGCAGGATCGAAGAAGTATGCTGTAAGCCGCTACATGAAGTATCAAATGGTGGATGAAAAATCAGTTGTGGCTTAGGCTCATGAACTTCAGAAAATAGCTCATGAAATTCTAACTGAAGGTATGAAAATCGATGAACAATTTCAAGTAGCTGTAATGATTGATAAATTACCTCCCACTTGGAAAGATTATCGTAACTCTCTGCGTCATAAAACTAAAGAATTTTCTCTGGAAAGTTTGATTGTCAAGATCAGGGTTGAAGAAGAAGTACGGAAACAAGATAAAAAGGAAGAGATTCTTATTGTTTCGAACAATAAAAATCATACTCAAGCGAGTTTGAAACCTAAGAAAAGGATTCAGAAACCAGACCAGAACCAAAAGAAAGGAAAACCTAATCATTACAAGAACCAAGCCCCATCAAGAAATGAACAGAATTTTAATTCTGAGTTTAATTGTTATGCCTGTGGTAAACCAGGCCATATGGCTCGGAACTGCAGAAATAACAAAGGCAAAAATAGCGCACAAGCTAATGCTGTTGAAAGCGTTATAATTGCCATGGTTTCAGACCCGGAGTTTTATATGGTTAGTGGATCCGATGGGTGGTGGATAGACAGTGGTGCTTCGCGCCATTGTTGTTTAGATAGGTCCCTATTTAAGACCTATACAGAAATAAAGGACAAGAAAGTGTTGTTGGGAGACTCTCACACTACTGTGGTGAAAGGTTCTGGTACGGTAGAACTGAAGTTTACTTCTGGACGGACACTTATGCTGAAAGATGTCCTTCATACTCCAGAAATGAGAAAGAATCTTGTTTCCGGCTATCTTCTCAACAAAGCTGGATTGTATCAAACTATTGGATCTGATCTTTACACAATTACTAAAAATAGAATGTTTGTAGGAAAAGGTTATGCTACTGATGAAATGTTTAAATATTGAAATGAATAAAATTGCATCTTCTTCTTATATGGTATGTACTTTTAATGTTTGGCATGCTAGGTTTTGTCATGTGAACAGTAGATCAGTAAATACCATGAGCAAGTTAGGTCTTATTCCTAAAATGTCCATGCATGACTTTGAAAAATGTGAATTCTGTAGTCAAGCAAAAATAACCAAGAGTTCCCATAAATCTGTTATTAGAGAATCTGAACCTTTAGAATTAGTGCATTCTGATTTGTGTGAATTTGAAGGTGTATTAACTAGAAATGGAAAAAGATATCTCATGACGTTTATTGATGATTTTTCTAATTATACTTATGTTTACTTGCTAAGTCTTAAGAATGAAGCTATTGAAAAATTTAAAGTTTTTATTGCTGAAGTGGAAAATCAATTTGGTAGGAAAATTAAGAGATTTTGTAGTGATAGAGGCACTGAATATGATTCTAAAACTTTTACTGAAATTTATGAATCTTCTGGAATTATACATGAAAAAACTGCTCCTTATAACCCTGAAATAAATGGAAAAGCTGAAAGAAAAAATCGTACTTTTACTACTCTTGTGACTGCATGTTTACTTAGTTCTGGTGCTGCCTCTCACTGGTGGGGAGAAATTTTGTTGACCGTTTGTTATGTTTTAAATCGTGTTACAAATTCAAAAACAAAAATTTCTCCATATAAACTTTGGAAAACAGAAAACCAAATGTTTCTTATTTCAGAGTATGGGGTTGTTTAGCTTATGTTCGTATTCCTGATCCTAAAAGATCAAAGTTATCTAGTAAAGCTTATGAATGTGTTTTTGTTGGGTATGCTCAAAACAGTAAAGCTTATAGATTTTTTGATCTTAACAATAAGGTTATTATTGAGTCTATTGATGCAGATTTCTTTGAAGGTAGATTTCCCTTTAAATCTAGAAATAGTGGGGGTTCTATACCTAGTGTTGCACCTAGTACAAGTTCTGAACTTAGAATAGAAGAACCTAGAATTGAAGAAACTAGGGACACTGAAGTTGAACTCAGGCGTAGCAAAAGAGCTAGGACTAAGAAGGACTATGGTCCTGACTTTTATGCTTATACTATAGAGGAAGACCCTTCTAGTCTTCAAGAGGCACTTAATTCTCCAGATTCTAGTTTTTGGCAGGAAGCAATAGACAATGAAATGGACTCTCATAATTTTAATGGAACTTGGCACTTCGCAGATTTATCTCCTGGTTGCAAACCAATAGGTTGTAAATGGGTACTTAAAAGGAAGTTGAATCCTGATGGCTCGGTAGACAAATACAAAGCTATGTTGGTAGATAAAGGATTTAGACAAAGAGAAAATGTAGACTTCTTTGATACTTATTCTCCTGTTACTAGATTGACTTCTATTCGTGTTTTGATTGCTGTTTCTGCTGTGCATAATCTTGTTGTTCATCAAAGGGATGTTAAAACAACTTTCTTGAACGGTGAGTTAGAAAAGGAGATTTATATGGACCAACCTGAAGGTTTTGTTATTCCTGGTCAAGAACAAAAAGTAGGTAAGTTAGTTAAGTCACTTTATGGTTTGAAACAAGCTCCTAAGCAGTGGCATGAGAAATTTGATAATTTGATGATTTCACATGGTTTCAGAATTAATGAAAGTGATAAATGCATATATTATAAGTTTGAAAACAATGCATGTATCATGATTTGTTTGTATGTGGATGATTTGCTAATCTTTGGTTCTAACTTGTCTGTGGTTGAAGAAACTAAGAATATTCTTAACTCTAATTTTGAAATGAAAGATTTAGGAGAAGCTAGTGTAATTCTGGGAATTAATATTACTAGAAATGATGATGGCATTTCTTTAGATCAATCTCATTATATTGAAAAGATTTTAAATAAGTATAATTATTTTGATTATAAACCTGTGAGTACTCCTTTTGATTCTAGTGTTAAATTGTTTAAGAATACTGGTGATAGCATTAGACAATCTGAATATGATAGTATAATTGGTAGTCTTCGTTATGCAACTGATTGTACCAGACCAGATATTGCGTATGCAGTGGGGGTTTTATGCAGGTTTACCAGTTGTCCTGGTTTGGAGCACTGGAATGCAGTTGAGAGGGTTATGCGGTATCTTAAAAAAAATCGTTAACCTAGGATTACACTATAAGAGGTTTCCCGCAGTCCTTGAAGGATATAGCGATGCTGATTGGAATGCCCTTTCAGATGACTCCAAAGCCACCAGTGGATATTTGTTTAATATCGCTGGAGGCTCTGTCTCTTGGAAGTCAAAGAAACAGACAATTCTAGCTCAATCTACAATGGAGTCTGAATTGATAGCATTAGCAGCAGCTAGTGAAGAAGCAGGATGGTTGAGAAACTTGCTTTCTGACATTCCTGTATGGGACAGACCGATACCAGCTATCATAATCCACTGCGATAGTACCGCGGCTATTGCAAAAGTATAGAACTGTTACTATAACGGTAAGAATCGACAATTGCGTCGAAAGCACAGCACAGTTAGAGAGTTTCTCACAACTGGTGTTGTACGTGTGGATCATGTTAGGACTGAATATAAATTAGCTGATCCTTTGACGAAAGGATTAGCTAGAGAAAAAGTATTAACTACCTCTAAAGGCATGGGACTTTTGCCCATTAGAAATTGAGTCATTTTGTGATGGATACCCACCTAGAAATAGGTTCAAAGGGAATAACGATTCACAAATGATATGGAAATAGAATCATGCATCTTTCCCATGGCATGATATCCTCAAGCGAGTTAAGGTTGAGTTCTTTAACTCTTAATGTTGTCTATAGATCTATTTAGATTGGGGTACCAAGCTACAGGAGTACCTTTGATAGACTCACCTATGTGAATGTGAAAGTGTGGCCGTTTTCTATGAGAACATGGGCAATTCTCTAGGTCATTCATTAAAACTGGGATAAGCACAAGGCCGTGATGTGCTGGCATTAGGACTTTACTCTTAATATAGTTGTGTGCGTTTTAAGTAATCTGTTCTCTCCATAGAGTTCAAAGACATATGTTCACTCTTTGTCAGAGTTTAGAGAACTTAATAATGAGTAAAGGTTCAAAATCGAAAGATACCTTTGCTTATGCACATAACTGTACGGATCTTGCTCAATGATTTTTTAAAAATATAAGTGGGGGATTGTTGGGATATATGTTTAAAACAATTTTATCTTGCATTTATATCAATATACAATCTCTAGTCTAGTGGTAAAGGATTTTGGGCCTCCTAAGGTAGGTCACAAGTTCAAACCCCCTCCCCTACTGAATGGGTGTATATGTGCACGTACCCGTACGTGTATAACATTAGTCCGGGAGCGGGGCCTTGGGTTAATTATTCTATACGTTTTGAGTTTTTTATGGTATACAATAAATCTCCATCAATTGTAATAATTAAAATTTGATTCGTTTGATTTTCTTTTTGGGAAATAAAAAACCGAGTTAGAAAAACAAAAAGTGCAACAAAAGCTTTTTCTTTGTTTAGTGAGAAAACTGAAAATCAGAAAAACTAGGGTTCTGAGCAAGAATAGAAAAGAGTGAAGTTTCAATCTCTCATTGTGTGCGTGAGAGATTGACAAGGAGTTTTTCCTCGGTTGTTTTATCCTGGGGGCGTTGTGACGAAGATTGAAATGCTTGCACAAAACTCAAGGCAGAGCCACGAAACGTCTTAAAGAAAACGACCTGGTCGTGACTCAGCCGTAATTCAATTTTGTGTGTTTAATCTTTGTTTTGCAGGTGTGAAATCAGCAATTGTTCCAACAGTGTGTTTATGGTTCTTTTGTTGATCTTTAACTCATTTCTCTCTAAGTTCTAGCTATATGTTCAAAATTGCTTTACGTTAGAATGGTTGTGGAATCATTCGATTTTCTTTTCTCAATCTGTGACAACTTTTAAATTTCTATCATTACAATCTCTTTATCTGTATGAACTATCTCTTCTGTCACGTTTATATGATCTTGTTTTAAATACTGATATACAAAAGCGTAAATTGTTTGCAGATCTCCGGATGTAGTCATTCGTGGGTATCCAGTGGTGGAGTTCAGAATGTATGCTGCATCTGAATCGAAAACTGTAGTGTTTTCAGCAGTGGTGCTACCATCTGTGTAATGATGGTCCATATTAGTAAATCAAGGATAAATTTCATCTTCAGGAGTTCAAATCAATAGTTCAACAATGGAAGATCAACATCATCAGAAAATTCAACCTAGTCATAATCAGTTTCAAAAAATTAAAAACTTTCTTTGCCTCCTAAACTTTTGCATATTTACTGCCATAATTCTAGCCTTCCATGCAGTCGCATGCACTTTCCTTGTTGGACTGAATATTTCAAAAGATATCCAAACCCATTTCAAAATCCAACAAAAAATTGGTTCCATTATACTCGGAACAGAATCTATAATTCTAAGGAAAGTTGTTTTACCTATCATCTTTATTCCTTCCCATATATATCTTTCACAGATTTCCCATTTATTTCTTGGAAATAAATAAACGCTCAAAGGGAAACAGTTGGGATATATATCCATATCCCCTTCCTATAAACATCATCATCACCAACGAAATTCTTTTTAACCTTCAAAATTATTATCAATCTTTAAACACTAAAATGACCTCAAACTTTGATAACTGCATCAACCAACTTTCACGACAGTTAGGGAATGCTGTTCTTGAGTCACATGGGAGTCGAAGAACTGTTTTGATACTGCACAAAAAATCAATGATGCAGCTGAAGAGTGGACTCACGCTATGCTAGGAAAGATCATGCACAAAGAAAAAATGAAAATGAAAATCATTAAGGAAGGTATAATAGAAACAAAGATTTTATTAATGCTTCACGTTTTTCTCAATGAGTAGAAACATGAAATAGGTTAACTTATATAGGAAGATAAGTTAACCTAATATAGGAGAAACCCTAATACAGAAGATAGAGAGAAACCATAATACAAAATATATGGATTATGAGGTGGCAAAGACACCTGGTTTGACATTCTGACTGTATTCAGAATTCAGCTGAATGGATGGTTCAACACTTCCCCTCAAGTTGAACGGTAGCTGGCGAACATTCAACTTGCTTCTCAAATATTGAAAACGTTGAGACGGCAGGCCTTTAGTGAAAACATCAGCTATTTGATCCTTAGATGATGTGAATCGAACCTGAAGATCCTTTGCAACAACCTTTTCACGTACAAAGTGATAGTCAATTTCAATATGCTTAGTCTGAGCATGAAAAACAAGATTAGCCGTTAAGTAGGTGGCACCCAGATTATCACACCATAGAACAGGTGGACCGGTAGATATGCATAGCTCTTTTAGTAAGGATTGAATCCAAATAAGTTCTGAAGTTGCTATAGCTAATCCTCTATATTCCGCCTCTGTACTGGATTTAGAGACGGTCTTCTGTTTCCTAGCACTCCAAGATATAAGATTGCCCCCAAAAGATACAATAGACACTCGTAGAGCGTCGATCATCCAGATTGCCTTCCCAATCCGCATCTGAATAAGCCTGTAAGTTGAAGCTTGATGATGGTTTAATGTATAAACCACAACTGACAGTATGTTTCAAGTAGCGTAAAATACGCTTGAGTAGTTCCCAGTGTTCAACATACGGATCCTGCATGTACTGACAAGCTTTATTCACTGCAACAGAAATGTCGGGCCTTGTAAGATGTAGATATTGCAAAGCTCCTACTACACTGCGATAGAGAGACGGGTCATGAAATTTCGTAGAGCCTTGCTTCTGGAGTTTTAACTGTGTAGCTAACGGAGTCGTGATCGGCTTAGAGCCATCAAGTTTCGTTCGTTGAAGCAGGTCAGCCGTGTACTTCTGTTGACTGAGAATGACGGACGATCCTTGATGCACCACTTCCAAACCTAGGAAGTAAGAAAGAGACCCCATATCTTTGACTGCAAAACCCTTACCAAGTTTAGATACTAACTTGGTGATAAGAGAAGAATCAGAGCCAGTGATGAGAATATCATCTACATAGATCAAGACATAAGTTATTTGGTTCTTATGTTGCTGCACAAACAAGGAACTGTCAGAGATTGCTCCCTTAAATCCTTGTGAGATTAGATATTGACTTAAACGTCCAAACCATACTTTAGGACCTTGCTTGAGTCCATACATTGCTTTGTGGAGCCGACAAACATGTTTAGGGCAGTTCTGATCTACATACCCTGCTGGTTGCTGCATATATACTTCTTTTTCAAGTTCGCCATGCAAAAAGACATTTTTCACATCTAATTGTCTCATATGCCAGTTGTGCATAACAACAATGGAAAGAACTAACCTGATAGTGCAGGGTTTGACAACTGGCTGAAGGTTTCACCGTAGTCAACACCTTCTTGTTGATGAAATCCTTTTGCGACCAGCCTTGATTTGTATTTGGCTATGGATCCAACAAAATTCTGTTTGACGCGAAAAACCCATTTGGAGCCAACGATATTCATACCGGGTCTTTAAGGGACTAGAGACCATGTGCCATTACGAATGTGAGCTTTATATTCATCATCCATGGAAAGACGCCAGACAGGATCTTGACTAGCCTTACTATAACATGTAGGTGCCATATAGTCGGATGTTTGAAGAGGATGCTTGGTAACATTCAAACAAAGCTTGTTTGTTGGTTTTAAATTGCCTGTTTTTGATCTCGTTGTATATGGATGGGTCTGAACCGTTGCAGCTGGAACAGACGTGACAACATCAGTAGAATCGGTACCTTGCTGTTGTGGTGAAGGAGGCGCAACTAAACTTGCTGCTGTTGCTTCAGGAGTACTATCTCAGATTGGTTGCTGAATGGAATCAACAACTGATGCAGTTGCTGTTGCTCCTGTGTTGCTGCTGTTGTTGCTGTTGTTGTTGTTGTTGCTGCTGTTGCTGTTGTTGTTGCTGGTGCGCCGCTGTTGCTGCTGCTGGTGCTGTTGCTGCTGAGCGTTAGCAACCAGGTGAGGTGCTTCTGTTCTGTAACGTCTGCGATACTGAATTACATGTGCTTTTGGAGCTGTTGACGCTCTTATAGGTGCTGTCGGAATTGGATGGTCCTGTAGCAACATGAACTTGATGATGTTGTAGACCAGAGTTATTTGTTGTGCTATCTGGAAGCTGTTGGGAACCCGTGGATCTTGCCGGTTTAAAGTCACGACAATAAGAGAAAGGTTGTGGAGTAGAACTTACCTCTGGTTTGGATTGCACAGGTTGAACCATCTGCTTGGCTTCGAAAGGGAATGAACTCTCTTCAAATCTGACATGGAGAGATATGTATAGTCGCTTTGTTGGAAAGTGGAAGCACATGTAACCTTTATGGGCACTACTATAGCCAATTAACACACATGGAAGAGATCTCGGTTGCAGTTTGTTGGAGTTATGTGACCTTAGACTCGGAAAACAAAGGCAACCAAACACCTTTAGGAAGGAAAAATCAGGTTTCTTGTGAAACAATAGTTCTGTAGGTGTTGTAATTTGATTATGAGTAGCTGGACATCTATTGATTAGGTAACAAGTAGTGGTGAAAGCATCAGACCAGTTAGAAGTAGGCATGGATGCGTGAAATAACAGAGCAAACCCGGATTCTGTAATATGTCGGATTCGTCGTTCAGCTAAGCCATTCTGCGGCGATGTGTGTGGACAAGAGAAACGATGAATGACCCCTGTGCTATTCAAAAAATTAGTGAATTTCCTGTATTCGCCACCATTGCCTGACTGAAATACCTTTATAGTTGTGTTAAGTTGGTTTTCTATTTGTAACTTGAACTTAACAAAGACATACAAAGCATTAGATTTTCGGACTAAAGGATAGACCCAGGTATAATGATAATAAGCATCCATTAACAAAAGATAGTATTTAAAACCATTTCTAGATAAAGTTGGAGAGACCCAGAGATCAGAAACAAGAAGACTCAACGGTTTTTCTACTACTGTATTACTGACAGAGAAGGGAAGTTTGCAACTTTTTCTAACATGACATGACTCACAAAGTTGAAAAGCCTTATTGGTGACAGGTAGAGAGTAATTGTTTATAACTCGAGACACTGTGCTCAACATTGGATGCCCCAGGCGCTGGTGCCAAATGGGTATTGAAGCAGAAACGTAGGCATTTGGTGTTGATTGTTGGATGTTGTCGAGCACATATAGTCCATTCCTATTCTTGCCTCGCAAAAGAGTTCTCCCGGTGTGCAAGTCCTGTACCAGAAAATGAGTTGAATGGAAAATAAAGCACACATGATTATCAGTACAGAATTTTGATACTGACAATAAATTTGCTTTAATAGAAGGGACATAAAGCACTCTATTATTATGAGTGAATAAACCTTTTGCAATGTTTGAGATGGGCAGAGCGTTACCATTGCCCACATGAACGGATTCAGTTCCATCATATTCATGTTGAATGCGAAGATTATTCATGTCTGCAGTTATATGATGAGTAACTTCTGTATCTGTAACCCAGTCTTCATTCAAGTTTCTTCCAGGTAGTGCTATGTATGCTTGCTTGTTGGGTTGTTGATTTGGACGGTCCTCTTTCTACCTGAACCAGCACCTGATTGCAATGTGTCCTGGCTTCTTATAAATTTGACATAGTCCTTCTGTTGATTCGTATCTCCGTGAAGTATTGTTGTTGTTCTGAGCCCGACGATTTGAATTGAAATTTCTTCTCTGTGGAGGCCGTGATTGGTTCTGGCCGTTTCTATGTGACACAACATTGGCCACGGTTTCTTGTAGAATGTCCAGTTGTTTCTCCAGACGCATATCATATGTCAGGAGATGTGCAAGCATTGTTTTCATGCTTAGATTGTCAATAGTACTTAGAGAGGTTACTATTGCATCATAAGCTTGATTCAACCCATTCATGATTGAATGTTTCTTATCTTCTTCTGTAATTGATACTCCAGATGCGGCTAAAGAATTAAACAAAATTTTTGCTTTGGATGTATAATCATGCATAAAAAGGTTACCTTTATGCAGATTATGTAATTCTCTCTTTAGATGCATATGATGAGCCTGGTTGTGTGGAGAAAAACGTTCTTCAAGTGCTTCCCAGACTTCTTGAGATGTGTTGAGACCAACAACACCAGTCATAATTCCCTCTTTCAGGGATGAAAGAATCCATCCTAAGAGGATGTTGTCTTGTTCTTCATATTTGATAAACTCAGGGTTTACCTCAGTTTGGTTTGGTAGGTATTTTGGTGGTTTTTAAAGCTTCCATCAACATAGCCTGATAGGTTATAACCTTTCAAGATGGGTTTGAATTGAGTTTTCCATAGAAGATAATTTGTTTCTGTGAGTTTGTTGTTGATAATATGATTGATGTGAAGGTTTTGAAGCATTGTTGTGGTTGCAGCCATTGTGGCGTGGTTTTTGGATCTTTTGAGACTTCTGATACCAAGTAGAAACAAAGATTTTATGAATGCTTCACATTTTTCTCAATGAGTTGAAACATGAAATAGGTTAACTTATATAGGAAGAGAAGTTAACCTAATACAGGAGAAACCCTAATGCAGAAGATATAGAGAAACCCTAATACACAATATATGGATTATGAGGTGGCATAGACACTTGGTTTGACATTCTGACTGTATTCAGAATTCGGTTGACTAGATAGTTCAACAGGTATATAGGATCTCTGGAGAAGATACATAAATAAGGAGATATGACTCATGAGAAGAAATCTCATACTGGTGAAGTTGAATACTGAAGAAGAGTAGAATGAGGTCATCCGAAATGGTCCATGGATTCTTGGCTATGCACTTTCTTCCATATAGAAATACACATCTAATATTCTATTGTCAGACTATAAGTTTACACATCAAGAGTTTAATGTGGAATTTAAACATCTTCGGCTAGAACACATGAATGTGAGCATTGTTGATGAAGGTATTTGATAGATGGGGAAGAAAATATCTAGAACTCCTAAAAAATATAGACCAAGAAATGGTAATACTGTGAAGGCAAGGATCGAAATAGATTTGAAAAAACCATTACTTAGGGGAGGATGGTGGAAGACTATATCTGGAGAAGATGTGTGGATTCGATTTCATTAGGAATTACAGCCTAGAAGTATCTGCTATATGTGTTTTGTGATAGACCACCAGGATGAAAGTTGTTTGCATACTGCATATCTCCTTTATCTAGATAGTCTAACTGTTGCTTAATATAAGGCTGTATGGACATAAATTCATCAGTTCCATGATAGACACGTTTTCGTGTCTAATTTGTTCCCAATTTGTTCTTTGTTGAAACTCGATTGTGTGCTAATTGTATCATTTTATGTAATTGTAAGTATTTTTAGGAAATAAATAATTGTGGAAAAGATGGCTTAAAAGTGCGAAAAAATACCCCAACAAAAGTGTTAAAGGCACCTGCAAATTTACTAAAGGCACACCTAGAAGTTATAAAGGCACCCGAACATTGGATACATGCACCTGCTTCTTCACGGTGCAAACAAATCATTTTGGCGGGAAAAATTTGGTTTAAATGCGGTGATACTGAATTGATTTTGGAAAGGATTTTCACGTGATTTTTGGGGTTAAAATCAAAGAGAATGATATCCACACCATGAGTGATCAATTCATGACCAAGAAAATACGTGAGAATCAATGCAAAAATCTCTTTAGAAAGGTGACAGGAAGAATATCACGGGAGAGTTATACTCTCGGGTATGAGTTGAATGAGAGAATATCAACTCAGAATCAATTTCTCATCACTATTTATTGCCAGATGAGATGATGGAAAGAGACAGAGGAATGAAGCAGAATAAAATCAAATCAAAATTGAAGAAAAAATACCCGAGTATCTTTTTCTTCTGTGAATGAAAATCTCTGAAGATTTGGAGGTTCTTCGGGTATAAAAAAAGAGGTTTCGAAGCATCAGAGAGGGGGGAGAGCATAGGGGTAGGTTTAGAACACACAAAAGAGCTCGAAAAATCAATCAGAAAAAATTGTTGCTGCTGGTGTACGAAGAACAGGAATAGGCCACGGAATCTTCATCGATTTGCAACGAATATTGTCGCAACATCAACATTTGTTCTTCAGTCCCTCTGTAACAGTGAATCTGTAACTCATATAATCGTTGCAAATTCACTGTTTTCTTTATTTTTCTCATTTTTAATCGTTTGTGAACATTTTGAGCATTGTATTGTAACTCTGAGCAAATGAAAAATATGAGAAGCTAAACCGTATATATGAGGCGACGGTGGAAGCTACTTTTTCCAAAAATTATGTGGTAATGTTATTTAATTAATTTATGCAATTATTTTATGATTGTTTGTCTTAATTAAAAATTGATTTAATAATTTTTATATAACAATTGTGATTTCGTTAGATGGTATTGCTTTTCCTAGGGTTTAGATATTCCATGCTTTTGTTATACAATTGTTACTTTAAGAATTTACTTATTGCAACATTTTAGAATCAAATTAAAAGTTATAATTGCATAATTATAATTATTGAATTTAATCATTATAAAAATTGGAAAAATAGTGGAAACCTAGCCTCAGTTTTCTCTCAACTTTGTTGTGAATATTATTTCATATTTTTTGTATATTTTTAGTTTAAAATTAGTTTATTAAAATCTAAAATCATTCTTCACAAGTTCGAGAGAACGACACTCTATTTACCCCTATTAAAAATTACATCAATTTTTGGCGCCGCCGATGCAGACTTGTTTTTAGATTCGTTTCTAGGTTAAATTCTTTTTTTTAGGTTAGTTAGATTTTTATTTTATTTGTTCTATTTTACGTTTTTGGGTATTGTCTTTGTGTTACAGGTTTTGGATCGAAAAGAAATTGGAGTCAAAGAAATATTTGGGATTAAAGACTTGTAACTAGAGACAAAGCAAAAAGAACGAAAAAGAAGACAAAGTTTTCTTTATTTTCTTTATTTTTAGAAATTTTTTTTTAATTTTTTTTTTAGATTTTTTTTTTTTAGAAAAAAATGTATTTAGGAGTTATTTTATTTTTGTAATTATTTTAGGTATTTTTCTGTTTTTTGTTATTTTTGGACTTTGAACTTTTGGACATTATTTTTATTTTATTTTATTAACCCTACAGAAGGGTATTAAATATAAACTGCACAGGGAAGGACGACAATTACGATATTGTCTCGGCCCCTCGGGTTCGTACACTGACATAGGAGTCGGTGGCCTGAGTCGACTACAACCGATTCATCCCCCGTCTGGTACGGGAGGTAAGAATTTAACCACCCACAAATCCCCTGTCAGTGGGTTTTCTGTATTCCTTCGAAATGCATATATGTTGAGGACTTGAATACGGAATTAATTTTCTAGTAAAGGGCAAGGACTGGCCATATAAGATAAGGACTCGGATTTCATCACCGTTTCCTTCTTGCCCGCCTTAGGAACACGTTACCTAACGCGAACCTAAGCCTAAAATTTGATTAGAAAGAGACCTATAGGGTAACGAGCTTATTGGAAAATCATTCAAAAGGACTATATTGGTTACTTCGTTAGCATAACTTAATGTTCAGGATGATTATTTTAAGTTTATTAGAGCCGCCTTGTAACCCAGGGAAAAGTTTCCAAAGAGGCAGGGTTATCAAAGCTCCTTAGAGCTTATCCTGCTTCTATTCGACTTAATCTAATTCAGATCGTTCTAAGAGATTTGCTAAAACTGTAACTAGTTTCCTTTTGGAAGAATAAAAGCTGGTCTAGAAACAATCTAAGTGGAGCCATCTTGCTTTTTGTTAGCTAGATTCAGTAGGTTTGATTTGGTTGAGTCGGCCTTGTTTGTGTATGTTTAGAACCCCTTCCTGTTAGGATTTATTTGCTTAGATTTTTTATTTTATTTTTTGTAAATTTATTAGGATTTTTTTAGAAAATGTCGAACGGTATTATGAGGACCAATACAATAAATATCCGACTGAATTTCAAAATAGACATTATCCATACTATCAACATAGTGTGGATATACTTGGGACCACTACCAACCTTCTGAAGGTTATGGTTCATACCAAGGTGATCCCAATTACTATTCATACATGCACCCCTCTTTTGAACATGAAAATGAGCAAAATTCGAGTTCTTTGTCTTGGAGGGATGCCCTAGAGCAGTTGCAACCTCGTAATCATCATGAACCTATTATGCCTCTAGAAGAATCACTCAAGAAGTTATCTGAGATGACACATAGGTTTAGAGGGGAACAAATAGTAGTCCAACTCTTCCTCAAGAAGAACCACTCAAGTTGTTGCAACCTAGTACTCATCATGAACCTATTATGCCTCTAGAAGAATCACTCAAGCAGATAGCCGAGAATACAAAGAAGATAGCTGAGACTACAAGGCAAATGATTGAGGATAGAAATAGTTTCGTATTAAGTATGAATGAAATTTCTGCAAAGAATAATATTGCTCAAAATGATCTTAATTTCCAATACAGTGTTTCCACTTTTACCCTTGATAATAATGATGAATATTTCCCCACCTTAGAGGACGAGGTTAGAATAGAAGACACTACGTATTTAGATAAAGTTCAAACATCTTCATATTATTATGATGATGATTATAGTGTTGATGAAGAAATCCGTAGTCATAATGACGAGGAAACTGTTACACCAATTGAGCATAACGACAATAATGTTGTCTCTAGTTTACATCCTAATAATATTGATGATTATTCACCTATCCAAAAGGAAGAGAAATTGACCAGAGATAACATTGCTTTGGAAGGAGTAATATTTCCTTGTTCTTATGAGTATGATGATGTCTTAGAGGAACGAGTTTGTCCTGAGACTAGTGATTTGGAGTCGACTCGAAGACAATAGCCTCTGACGAAGATGATAGACTCATAGAGAATTTTAACGTGATAGAGGATGATTTGGTTCAGTTTGATATAATTGTTTCCCCAGTGGATTTTGATGTCTTAGACACCCAACCTTTTCAAGTACCAGTGATCTTAGGTCATCCCTTTTTAGCTACAAATAATGTCGTCATCAATTATGGAAATGGAATAATTAATATTTCTTTTGGTAAAATGGCTATTGAACTGAATCTTTTTAGTATGAGTAGACAACCTTCTTGTGAGATCTATGATTTAGAAGAAGTGAATATAACTAGTACTTCAATTCAGAAATCTTTACCAAACACTTCGTTAGAAGATCCATTAGAGAAATGCCTAGCCCACTTTGGGTTTGATGTTGACGATGATAGTGTTATTAATGAGGTGAATACTTTGTTAGATTCTTCCCCTTTGATGGACACTTACAATATTTGGAAAGCTAAGTGTGAACCTTTACCAGTTTCTAAGTCTACCTTATTTCCTCCTATAGAAGAAGCTGAGTGTAGTTCTGACCCTAAAGGCCCTAGAATCCAACCAATAGTTTTGAGTCCATCTGAGAGTAGTTTCCACACTAAGTTTGGGGGTATCGATGATTCTTGTGATTTTAAAGTATCCCTGATTAAAGTCCCTCACTTGGGACTTGACATTTGTGCCTCTACCATATTGCGAGATTATCTTCATACACTGTTTCCCGAACCTAATGATGTCCAGAAAGAAGTTCAGTTGTTAGAGACCCATCCTCTAGTTGATGTGGTCTACTCAGGAAATAATACCAAGGTTGACTTTGTTTTCCCACCAAAATATTTTCTTCCATATGTGGGAACGTATGAATTTCAAATGTGTCAGTTACTAGAATTTCGAACTAAACCTAATTACTATAGGAAATTAGAATCGACACATCTTCTCAAGAATGACCACCACTTTCGTGTTTTCAATTGTGGTCAACTGTTCTGGTAAAATCTGATTGACGTTAGGGACCCACGGCTTTTCAGGTTATTATTATATGGTCCGTAAGTTGTGGCTAATCTTTTCTTAGTCTGGCTGAAGACTTTAAACTTAGCACTTCTTGGGAGGTAGCCCATGCTCATGCAATACGGTAATATCCTTCCTTAACTCATTTTATTCAAGTTGTAACAGTTTCTCCTTGTTCAATTTTTTTTTAATCATTTATTTTTAGAATATTGAGGACAGTGTTAGATTTAAGTTTGGGGGTATGGAGAAACTTTTAGTTGCAATTTTAAACTTCAAAATTTAGAAACATGTGATTTATTCAGGATGACACTGACCATTCTAGGTAGATGGGAACATAGATCTTTTTCTATAGGAATTGGTGTGCCCAGCTAAATGGTCTATTCATAAAAGGATGCCTAGCTCAGGTGTTAGAAATAACATGATATTTGTCACCATGTCTCGGAGTCTATCTCAGTCATATCACCTTTTGTTTTTGTTTTTTGCAATTTTTGTGTTTCTCTAAGTGATTTGGTGGGGCACCATTATCGAATTGTTATCGCTGTCAGGATGAAGTTGAGTGGTTAAGATAAATCCCCATTATTGTATTATTTAAAAAAAAAAAAAAAAAAAAAAAACGAGTATGACACTTTCATAGCAATATGTGTGTGTTCTCCCTGTCTCCGTCGCCTAAGCAAGCGTGGAACGCAGGATCCATGAGAACTATAATGTAAGATGATGATAAGGAGCATGCGCTTGGATTCATTTGATCCAATGATGTCTTCACTATATTTAAAATAAATAATTGTTTTATTTTTAATAAATCGATCGCTGGGACCCTTGTATTTAAAGAATATACCAGCTGAGTTGATAATTAGTTTAAGGAATAAGACTAGTGGGAGTGTATCTTAAGCCATTCATCCTGGCACTGACCTTCAGACATATATGGGAAACACCGTTCACCTTAGTCAACACGTGCAAACTTCATTTTGTCTATATCCATCTTCTAAATATTTTCATGTGATTGTACTTTGATAGATTCTGAGTATCGTGGATGAACAACTATTTAAGTAGAGTTTTGAATTCTTGTATGAATTTTAGTACGCTGAGTGAAAACTCGTGTACAACAATTGGACTCATATAGGGTAATGATTCCCATAGCCAAAGAATTTTGTAGCCAACTAAATAGCTTGTTTAGTGTTACCCTTAATCGTTCACAAGTAGCTAGGGTTTGGAGTAAAGGTTTTGTGGGTACACCTCTTGTAAACCCTCACGAGACAAAACTCGTCCACTAGGGACACCTAGGGGTTTAAAGGCTTATTGCACACGCTAAGTGCAATCGCGATGCCTGCGAAAGTGAGTTAGAATTTGTTTTTATTAGATTTGCTCGAGGAATAGCAAATAATAAGTTTGGGGGTATTTGATAGACACGTTTTCGTGTCTAATTTGTTCCCAATTTGTTCTTTGTTGAAACTCGATTGTGTGCTGATTGTATTATTTTATGTAATTGTAGGTATTTTTAGGAAATAAATAATTGTGGAAAAGATAGCTTAAAAGTGCGAAAAGTACCCCAACAAAAGTGTTAAAGGCACCCGCAAATTTACTAAAGGCACACCTAGAAGTTATAAAGGCACCCGAACATTGGATACATGCACCCGCTTCTTCACGGTTCAAACAAATCATTTTGGCAGGAAAAATTTGGTTTAACTGCGGTGATACTGAATTGATTTTGGAAAGGATTTTCACGTGATTTTTGGGGTTAAAATCAAAGAGAATGATATCCACACCATGAGTGATCAATTCATGACCAAGAAAATACGTGAGAATCAATGCAAAAATCTCTTTAGAAAGGTGACAGGAAGAATATCAAGGGAGAGTTATACTCTCGGGTATGAGTTGAATGAGAGAATATCAACTCAGAATCAATTTCTCATCATATTTATTGCCAGAAGAGATGATGGAAAGAGAAAGAGGAATGAAGCAGAATAAAATCAAATCAAAATTGAAGAAAAAATACCCGAGTATCTTTTTCTTCTGTGAATGAAAATCTCTGAAGATTTGGAGGTTCTTTGGGTATAAAAAAAAAGGTTTCGAAGCATTAGAGAGGGGGGAGAGCATAGGGGTAGGTTTAGAACACACAGAAGAGCTCGAAAAATCAATCAGAAAAAATTGCTGCTGCTGGTGTACGAAGAACAGGAATAGGCCACGGAATCTTCAACCAATAGGCCACAGAATCTTCATCGATTTGCAACGAATATTTTCGCAACAACAATATTTGTTCTTCAGTCCCTCTGTAACAGTGAATCTGTAACTCATATAATCGTTGCAAATTCATTGTTTTCTTTATTTTTCTCATTTTTAATCATTTGTGAACATTTTGAGCATTGAATTGTAACTCTGAGAAAATGAAAAATATGAGAAGCTAAACCCCATCTATGAGGTGACGGTAGAAGCTACTTTTTCCAAAAATTATGTGGTAATGTTATTTAATTAATTTATGCAATTATTTTATGATTGTTTGTCTTAATTAAAAATTGATTTAATAATTTTTATAGAGCAATTGTGATTTCGTTAGATGGTATATGCTTTTCCTAGGGTTTAGATATTCCATGCTTTTGTTATACAATTGTTACTTTAAGAATTTACTTATTGTAACATTTTAGAATCAAATTAAAAGTTATAATTACATAATTATAATTATTGAATTTAATCATTATAAAAATTGGAAAAATAGTGGAAACCTAGCCTCAGTTTTCTCTCAACTTTGTTGTAAATATTATTTTCATATTTTTTGTATATTTTTAGTTCAAAATTAGTTTATTAAAATCTAAAATCAGTCTTCACAAGTTCGAGAGAACGACACTCTATTTACCACTATTAAAAATTACATCATTCCACGTGTTTACATCATAAGAAGGAAGTATCACATTATGAAGCACCGAGAAGTACAAGAGAAAAATAAATGATAAAGGAAGACAGCTATAAAACATTTGTCACACATCAACTGACACCGGAAGCAGAAAATTCAGACTAGATTAATGCATATAAGACACGTGGAAAGAACACAAGTTACAAGAAAAAGCATCATTAATAGCCAAGACAATCATCTGCGCTCTGCTATCTCTTGCGTTCCACAATCATCCGCGCTCTGCTATCTCTTGCGCTCCACAATCATCCGCGCTCTGCTATCTCTTGCGCTCCACAATCATCTGCTCTCTGCTATCTCTTGCGCTCCACAATCATCTGCGCCCTATCACGTGCGCACTATAAATTTCAGTCCTGCAAGAATAGATATGCTCCACGTCAAATTCCACATGTCACACATGCCAACATCCACATAATAAAGACAAAGGACCAACAATCGCTTAATCCAAAGAGGAGTTACGCATCAGCAAGCGGAACTAGCAAGAAGCATCACCGAAGGAGTAAAATGTGCTACGCCCCAAAGTCAAGATAAGACCAAACACGTCAAATTGAGATAAAAATGAGTGAGAAAAAGGGACCCATCATATTTTGCTATAAATACCGACCCCCAACTAAAAAGAAAACAAGAGATAACTAAGAGAAAAAACTCTGAAAGAACATCAAGAAGTGGAAAAACCTAAGACTAGGTGAAGAACTCTATTGAACTTAAGTTCTTTAATTCTTTATATTAGCATGTGTACAAAGTAAGTGTTTATAAATAATATACCATATTTTCCCGTGGATGTAAGCTTATTAGCTGAACCACGTTATATATTGAGTTGGTTTCATTTCCATTTGAACTTATTTTCTCTGCATTATAATCTTTGTGTATCAATTACACTTCGAAAAATGTCCTTTTTAAACAATTTAAGTTTTTGGTTGTGAGGACCCCAAAAATGGTCGTCACAATTTGGCGCTAGAAAGAGGGGATATCTGTAAAGGATTTATCCTACCTTATAAAAAAAATGAAAGAGAGAGTTTTGATACAGGGATTTCGAACCCCGAAAAATGAGATGATTAAGTTCAAATGATTTTTTGTCAATGGAAATCATTAATTTTTTGATTTATACAAAATCTTTGATTTATGCAAAAAACATGAGTAAGAAAATTTTTGAACTTTAGAATTTCATATTACCTTTTTTTTTGTATAAATTTGTGTACATTTAAGGAAAATGAAAGATTTATTCAATTTATGAAGTATCTATTCATTTAAAAATGGTTTGAATTACTTATATTTTTGATTAAATGAATAAGTTTTTTGAAATCATATAACTTTTATAGAATACTACCAAGGGAATTCTCGAAAGCAGCAGAGGATTGATATTAGAAGAAAAAAGAACATCAAAAAAGAAAAACAAACAAAGCGAAAACATGTCATAAGCTGAAAATTCACGAAATCAAGAGAGTTACGCAAGAGGAATTCTTCAACAAAGAGAGATAGTAAATAACCCAGAGAGTCAGCAAAGAAATTCAGAGGGTTATTCTTCACTTCAGGAGAATAATCAAAACAATAATGAACATAACCGTTCTCCATCTCAGGATAATACTCAGAACACTATTGATCATATACAAAATTTAATGGAGGATATGAGTAGGGTGCGCAAAGAGCAACGAGCTTGTGCTGAACAAATCGCACGATTAACTAAAGAAAATCAAACGTTGAAAGAAACAATCCAGCGGGATGCGGAACTAGCTGCCACAAGAACACGGGGACAAGAAGTAAGTTCCAGTAGATTTGAAGGCAGAAGAGAAAGAAATAATCGAGATCAAATAATGGTACTAAGATCCACATTACAGCAACCTGGACAAGAAAGGATGAATCTGGCAGACCTAGGAACACAACATGATCAATGGCAAAAATGCTTTGAAGCTATGGAGCAAATGAGGAAAGAAATAAGAAATCTAAAGAATAAAGAAGGTGGGCGAATAAAAGAAGTGTTAAAGGAATCCAGGCGAACGCCATTGGCACCACATTTAGCATTTGCACCAATGCCCCGAGAATGTAGCACTCCTGTTTTTGAGTGCTATGATGGTACCAGGGATCCGACCCCACATTTGAAATATTACAACTGAATCATGGTGCGTTGGGAGCAAGATGATGCTGTAATGTGCCGATGTTTCCCGTCAAGTTTGAAGGGACTGGAGCTGGCATGGTATGATAAATTGCAAGAAAGTTATATTCACTCGTATGCACAATTAATTCAAAAGTTTTTGGAGGCATACATGTACAATAGACCCATTGACTCAGGATTGGATAGATTATATTCACTCGCTTCATGGCCAGAAGAATCAATTCGTGACTATACAGCTCGGTGACATGCAATCTTCCAGGCAATTGGAGATGTTGAACCAGATGCTGCCATTAACAATTATAAGTGGGGAATAGCTGACCGAAAAAGCCAGCTTTTTGTTGATATTCATAACATCAACCCGAAAACTGAGGGGCGTCTTAGAGAAATAATCGAGACATGTGCAAGACTGCAAAACATACAGGGGCAATGTCCAAGGATATTATCGTAACAACAAGGAGATGCAAAAAGAACAAATTCGATACAGCCGTCGTCCGGGTCGAGGAAAATATTTCCAAATAAAGCTGAAACTAGTGAACTGAAGCGTCCACGGACAGAGGGAAGAAAGAATTTTTTTCAAGAACGAGTGTTTACATAAATTAACACTCCATATTCTGAAATTTTAAAAGTAATAAAAAAATAGACCAGACTTTCAATGGCCACCAACAAAAGAGCGACAACCAGAGAATACTCAAAACTCAAAAGAATATTGTGAGTATCATTGATATCGGGGGCATTCAACCGATCGATGCAGAAACTTAATTTTACTAGTCCAAGGGATGACTGACGCTGGAGAGTTAAAAGAATTCATTCAATCACCTGTACCACTGTCTAGGCTTGATAAAGGGAAAGCTGTTAATATCCCCCACAACAATCAGACTATCAATATGATTTCATTTTCGGAATCAAAACCATCATCGATGAATGCAACAATTGACAGGAAGCTGCACAAGAAATTAAACAAACCATGAAGTATTTGAAGTTGCAGGGAGGATCACTGAAACATGGGAAGAATGGATGGCTTCCCCACTGATATTTTCAGCAGAAGAGGTAGATCAAGAAGTAGAAACTCACAATGACCCGCTGGTTCTCACCCTGCCTGTGTCTGGATGGAATATCATAAAGATTTTGATAGACGGAGGAAGTTCTCTCAATGTGTTGTTCTATGACACATTTCTGAAAATAGGATTGAAAGAAGATCAGTTTGAGCCATCTCGCTACACCATCTATGGATTCAATGGAGTAGCATCGAAGCCAAGAGGAGAAGTCACAATCGAAATAATGAGTGGACCATTGAATGTTGCAACAAAGTTCAGTGTGGTAGAAGTGCCCTCACCTTACAATTCCATCATCGGGAGGTATTGGGTCCATGAGTTGAAAGGGGTCGCATCAACGTACCATCAGTAGTTGCGATTTCCAACGCCTCAGGGAGAAATTGAAATTAAAGGAGATCAGAGCATATCGAGAACGTGCGCCCTCACGGAAGCACACATAAATCAAGAAAGAGCCCAGCAAGTGAAACCAAAGAAGAAGGAAATGAAAGTCCAAGCTAAAGAAGGAGCAATAAATCAGCATTTGTCTGAAGTCGCAGCTAGCAAGTCAAGCAATGAAGAAGGAAGAGATTCTGTAGTCAAAGGAGATGAGTTAGGAGCAGGAAAAGGGGGTGAAACTTCACAATAGCAGCTCAAGGGGGATCCCACATTCTTAGGATCCCCCAAATCTTCTTTTTCGGCTGTTGAGGAAACCAAGAGCATCAACATTGGAACGCCAGAATTTCCAAAGGCAATTAAAATTGGAACCATGATGAGCCCAGAAATGGAGCAAGATCTAATCAGTTTACTCGAAGAGTATGCAGGTGTATTTGCGTGGAAAATAGGAGACATGTCAGGAATTGACCCAAGCATTGTTCAACATGAACTGCGTATACATCCGGGGCACCATACCATTTCGGCAACGGATGCAAAAAGTAGCACCTGAATATCATGATCCGGTAGAAAAAGAATTGAAGCTAATGGATGCAGGATTCATTCAAGAAGTACGCTACCCAACGTGGATATCAAATATGGTCATAGTCCCAAAGAAGACTGGAGGGGTGAGAATTTGCATAGACTTCACCAATTTGAATAAAGCATGTCCAAAAGACAGTTATCCACTTCCAAGCATTGATCAATTAGTAGATGCTGTCGAAGGACACGAAGCCTTTTCTTTTATGGATTGACAGTCTGGATATAACCAAATTGCACTAGCCAAGAAAGATCAAGAGCATACTACGTTTTTTACCCCACGAGGATTGTATTGTTATACGAGAATGCCGTTTGGATTAAGAAATGCAGGAGCAACCTACCAACGATTAGTGGATGCAATCTTCAAACCTTGGATAGGACGCACATTGGAAGTCTACGTAGATGACATGCTGGTAAAAAGAAATATGGAAAAGGATCATTTTCAAGACTTGGGGGATATTTTCCAAGCTTTGCGCAAGTACAGAATGAAAGTCAACCCGGAAAAATGCATCTTTGGAGTTACATCAGGGAAGTTTTTGGGTTATCTAGTCACAGAAAAAGGAATTGAAGTCGATCCAACAAAAATGCAGGCTATTGTAAATATGCCATCCCCTAGAAATGTTAAGGAGGTACAGAAGCTGAACGGATGCTTGGAAGCGCTTAACAGGTTCATTGCAAGGTCATCAGATAAGTGCAAACCATTTTTTGATATTCTAAAGAAGGGAATCAAGTTTATATGGAATGAAAACTGCGAACAAGCCTTTCAAAACATCAAAATCTATCTTGCGACTTTACCCGCATTACAGAAACCGCAGTCTGAAGAGATCTTGGCCCTATATATAGCTGCAACAGAAGATGCAGTGAGCGCAGTACTGGTGCGAACAAATAATATGGTGGAAAAACCAATCTACTACATTAGCAAGACTTTTAACCTTGCGGAAAGGAACTATACCAAGATTGAACAGTTAATATTAGCACTGGTATTTGCCACGCAGAAGCTGCGCACATATTTTCTAACGCACTACGTACGAGTACCAAGCAAGGCTCCGCTGGAATCAGTGTTAAAAAATACAGGAAAAGTGGGAAGAATTGCAAAGTGGAATGCTCAGTTGGAACAATTTCACATCCTTTTTGAAATGCAAACTGCTCAAAAGTCCCAGGTTTTAGCGGATTTTCTTGCAGATTTGCCATTAGATGATGATTTTGAAATCCAGGGGTTACCAGGAGTAGAAGAGGATGAATCTCAGGATATTTTGGACCCTGTCAATTCTTGGAGATAGGAATTTTTTGTTGATGGAACCCAAAATAAAGAGGGGGCAGGAATCGGTATTGTAATAACAACACCCACAGGGGAGCGATTGATACATGCTTTTCGTTTAGAGTTTGGAGAACACACCAACAATATAGTAGAATACGAGGCTGTGGTTCATTCCCTCCGGTTAATTATTGAACTAGGAATTACCGATGTACGATTAACAAGTGACTCACAATTGATAATCCGACAAGTTGAACTGAAATATCAAGCAATTGATAAAGACTTGATTGAATACAAAAGTCTCGTGCAAAAGTTAGCATCCCAAGTTCCAAACATCATTTCGCCATTTGTCCAGAGATAAGAATCGTCATGCAGATGCGTTAGCATTTATCTCCTCAATGATCAAGGATCCGAACACATCTGCCGTCAAAATTGGACGCATTTATGAACCGTCAATTAAAATATGGGCAGTTGAGAACATGGAAGATAAAATAAGTGAAGATCTTGAGGATCCGGCCACAAAGAATGACATAAATATACCCCAAAAACCAAAGGATAGGTGCGTAGAAGAAGATTGGAGGATTACGCTATATCATTATTTGCAAAAACAAATATTGCCTGCGGACGCAAAGGAAGCAAGGAAGATACAATCAAAGTCTGTTAACTATCAGTTAAGGGATGGTATTTTGTACCGAAAGTTCTTCATGGGACCAATACTACGGTGTGTATCGCGACCAGAAGGACATCGAATTTTAACAGATATACATTACGGTGACGCTGGGAATCATAGCGGGAGACGATCATTGGCCCTCAAGGCAAAAACGCAGGGATATTATTGGGTCACAATGCAAAAGGATGTCGAAGAGATGGTCAAAAGATGCGAAGAATGTCAACGATTTGCTAAGAAGATCAGAGCGCCGGCAACAGAACTCAATTCAATACTTAGTCCATGGCCATTTACAAACCGGGGAGTAGATATTGTCGGACCCCTACCTGAAGGAACACGGAAAAGGAAGTACCTAATTGTAGCAACAGATTATTTCACCAAGTGGGTGAAAGCCAGGGCACTTGCGCATATTAGAGACTCGGATGTGTTCAAATTCTTGTTTGAAGACATAATTTGCAGATTTGGAATCCCAGTAGCAATAATTTCAGACAATGGACAGCAGCTGCAGGGAAAAAATATTAACATGCTTTTTGAAGCCTTCAATATCCAAAACAGAAAGTCAACTCCACTTTGGCCCCAGAGCAATGGGCAGGCTGAAGCTACAAACAAGACAATTGCACTTAATCTCAAGAAGACTCTGGAAGGGCATCACAAGCGATGGTGTGAGCAACTTCATAACACTCTATGGGCCTATCGCACCACAAGGAGGTCTGCCACTGGAGAGTCACCGTTCTTACTAACCTATGGGGAAGAAGCGGTCATACCAACGGAGATAATATTACCAACAACCAAGACGGAGGCATGGGAAAGGAATTTAAATGGAGATTTTTAATGCTTGAAAAGTTGGATGATCTGGAAGAAAGAAGAGAAGTTGCATTACAAAAGATGGAGAATTATCAAAGAAATAGCAAGTGAATATGAAAAAAATTTAAAGTTGCGCCATTTTTTTGAAGGACAGTATGTATTGCGACAAATTCCGGAATATCAAAAGAATAAAAAGGCAGGAAATTTTGCACCCACTTGGGGAGGTCCTTATATCATACATGACATTGCGGGATAAGGATCCTATTATTTAAGGAATATGGATGGAGAAGTTTTGCGACATCCTTGGAATGCGCAGTATCTTAAACCTTATTATCCATAATTTTATATACAATCGTATAGTAATTTGTGCTCATAGGGGATAAAGTAAATAAAGGCAAAATCTCATAGGAGACCCATGTAAAATTCTTGAATATTGACTATTGGGTACATCCGCTAGCAAGACATGCCCTATATGACATTAATTATTATATCAAGTAACAGGGTCCACATAGGTAATTTTTTCTTGGCCAGAGAGAAATTACTATATGAGCGCACCCTCAAAAGGATCCCAAGGTACAATAAATCCTTGAGGTTTCAAACTATATACTCATTAATTAATTTGTCTTATGATTTTATGGCAGGAACAAAAGAAAAATGACAAACGTATGAAGAGAATATCAGAAAATAATTACTTCTATTTCATGACAGTTTACAAAAAAAAAATGATACGCAGCAGCAGCCAGATACAAGAGGAACTTTAAGAAGCAGGATCATTGATAGGAGCTGGGTCAACATTTGAAGCAGGAGTAGCACGGGGAGCAGGCTCAGGAACCACCCTTCATGGATAGGTTTTGGTCCAACCATCCTTCGCAACCCTATCAAGGGTATTATTAATCGCCAGAGCAATACCCCGTTTCGTCTCAACTTTCATATACTCCATCTTCTCACATGAAGCAAGAAGCGTATCCTCGTACGTTTTTATCTTACTATCAGCTGATGAAGCCCTGCTCTCAGCCAAAGAAGCTTGATTCTTCCAGTACGCAAGCTTTTCCTCCGTCGCGGCCAAGTCATCAGAGTAAAATTTGACAGCAGTCTGCCAGTTAACATCTGCTTCTTCCGCTTTGGAAGTAATCTGATTAATTCGGTCTTGCGCCTCAACCAATTTAGTTGTGGCTTCTCCAAGTTGCTCATTTACCTCCTTCAGCTTGTCATTAGCTTCAGAAAGCTCATTTTCAACCTCAGCGGACAAAAGCTTAACTTTCTTCAACTCCTTGTCAGACTCCTCAGCCTTGGCAGCTGTTCTCTTAAACTTTCCCTCAAAATCTACAGAGCAAATAAAAAGTTGTTAGACCGTGTAAAAGTAAGTAAGAGTAACTTTTTGATATTAAATAAACTACCTATAGCAAGGGACTCAAACTTTTGTAAATCCCAGACATTTTTGTCACTAGAAAGATCAAGAAATTCAAATTCACTCAGAAGTTTAGCATAATCTTTCGTGGATTGCTCGAGATCTTGTTTATATTGCGCAATCTCAACTTCATATGCTAATCCTCTATCTCGCAGCAAATTGATCTTTTCAGTGCGTTTATCAATTTCTTTTTGTAAACGCTGAATATCGACATCTCGATGAAGGACTTTATCTGAGAGGCTGCGGAATTGACCTTGAGCTTCCGAAAGAGCCTTTCCTCTAGGATGAGAGTCTGCAGCCGCGTTATCTCTTTCTTGATAAGATGTGCCACAAAAGTTGAATGTCTGGAGTCATGCTGCGACCTAGATCGAGAAAATTCTTCAAGGATACTTTTGCGTTCTACACAAAGCTTTCGATTTTCCTCCTCTAATTTTTCTACTTTCACCATGGATTCAGCAACGCAGTCATTATTACATAAAATAGCAACATCAAATTCCTCTTTTTTGCTAACAAAGTCTTTTTTCAAAGATGCATGCTCTATCGAGAGTTCTTTGTACGCAATAAGAATTTTATTCCTCTCATCCACCAATTTATTGAAATTTTCCTTGACCTCTACATTCTCCTCGGCGACTTTCATTACATGCCCATGTAAAGATGTGGCTCTAGCCCGTAGTTTAATAACAAGATTTGAATCCCCCTCTGATCCCATAAAGAAGTTCAGAAATATGTGCTAAAGAAAAATAAAATAACATAGAAAATGAAGTATTGTAACCTTGGATTTGAAGAGTAGACAACTGCTGTTGGAGCACTTTATTCTCTTGTTTTAATTCAGAAGCGCCACCCTCCGACAGTCGGAGGCGAAGTGTGTTAGCCTCCGCTCTAACTTCAGCAAGTTCTTCTTCAGTACTCCTGAGTTTATCCTCCATCATCAGTGAACGAGCTTGGAAGAACTTGTATGCAATCAGAGAGCAGCTCTCATTATAAGCAAGCTGTGAAATCAAAGATGAGCATCAGGATAGGAAATAAAGGAATAAAAATCAATAAGTAAACAAATTATGAGAAATATACCTGCATAAGAGCCTGCTGCGGACGGGCATATACAGCTCCGTCTGCCACCGCAAGGACCTCATCAAGGGTGGAGGGTACCTTGACGTCAAAAGGGCAAGCTTCATTCGCATTATCCTTTGACCATGCTTTCATCACCGTGTCAAAAGGAACGAAACGCATGTCCGCTCGCAGTTTGGAAACAGAAGCGGAATCAGTAGGCTTTGGCCGAGCGTCGCTAGGAATCAGAAGAAGGTCCTTTTCCTTGAACCAGTCAAACACATCTTCTTTTTTTCCAACAAGGTTATAAGCTTCGCAAGCGCTCTTGCCCTTTTCCCTATGGGAAGCCCTCTCTCCACTAACAACTGAAGCAAAATATGCCTCTTCCTCAGAAGGGAAGGCCAACTTTACTGCGTTCCCAGTAGCACCCACTGCGTTTTCTTGAAGGGAAGAGTCCGCAACATTGGCAACCATGGCTGGAGAAGAATTTGTTACGTCAGCAGCTACGTTTTCTTATGTAGAAGCATGATTGACTTCATTTTCAATTATTGTTTCCATCCTGGAAGGAGCATATTCAATTACAGCTCCGTTCAACCTCGTCAGAGGCGCAACTTGCTCCTTGTTATCCAAATCTTCCACGAACTCAGAAAGCACGATGTCATCAACTTGAAACAAAGGAGAGTGAGACAGAAAATAGGAGAGGACAGAGATTGCATCCAGGGGAGACTCAGTATCTGCTACTTGAGGAGCTTCAGTTGCAACATCACCCAATGCAGCGGGATGAGAAACTATAGAGGTTGCATTCTGCACTATGCCGCATTCTATCATTAAAATAGGTTGACTAGGAGGAGGGTTAGCCCTAGTCACCTTCTTAGCAGAAACACGAGGAGTAGCCTTCATTTTCTTCTGACCCTGTTAACATTTTCAAGTGAATAAGCAAGGCGCAATATTAAACGTTCAGCCAATAAAAGACAGAGCAGTACCTTGTCAGATGCAGGAGTAGCTTTACGCTTGGTGCCCACATCGGTCTTTAAACTTTCTTTCTCTTCTGGAGGCTTCGTAAAAAAATAAAAAAATAATAAGAAACTTACGCAACACTTAAAGATCGAGAGAATTGAAAAAATCATTACTTACCATATCACCATAAGAGAAATTAAATCCGTCGAAATCCAATATCCACGGACCATAGGAGGGGAAGCGTTCCTGGAGGCTCCGCACAGTACTTTCCGAAGCCTGACCATACATCCAGGGGCCTTCAATTACTAATGGAGTAAGGTACCATCGTTAATCATGGTCCCTGCGCAGCTTTTCAATCAAGGTTTCCTCCGTTCCCGGGATGAGGTTTATCTTCGTAGCATCAATATCAGCCAGCAAATGGATTCCATCACCTCTCGTGCGTCCAGGACCAACACTCCAGTTCATATAATTTTTATCAACAAAAGAATCAACGTAGGACAAATGGAAGTTCTCCACTGTGTAATGAACGCGGTTCGCAGGATTAGGTGTATAGCAGGTGAAGTTGGTTCGCCCCACACTGCGCATGCTGCATTCATCCAGTATTCTCCACCAGTTTCCATTGTACTGTGCAACTAAACGCACAGTGCTATTTTTGGCCTGGCCACGGCTAGCTAGGACTTCAAACTGATAGGGGAATCGACTATCGTATAAGGGCAGCCTTAACCCTGCGTCTATTGCACCAGCAGTAACCAGCAGTCTCGTGGGAGAATAATCGAAACCCAAGATCATATTCAGGAAGATCTTATGTCCTTCAGGCGAGTTGTAAAAGGAAACTTTAAAGTCCTGAAGGCCGTAATTCCTCTTGAACTCCTCAATATCCATGTTTTTAAAACTCAGAAGCTCGTGAACCCGATCACTTCTGATAGTAGACCCAACATGAGGCGGAGCAAGGCTGTGAATTCTCCTGGAATACACTGGCCTACTTTCATCCCTTTTCTTGCTAACTGAATGTTGGTCACCATGGGAAGCATGTTTGGGGGCACGGCTGCTATCTTTCCAGACATGATTAATCTGCAGACCAAGAAGAAACAAGGTTACAATGATAAACAATATAAAAATAATGCAAAACTTAACAGAAAAATCAACATGCAAAAATTTCTACAGAAGAAGTCTAACAGTCTCACCAGTAAAATAGATGAAGTTAATCAGCGAAGATTTGATCTTGGGAAGTAAAAACCTTGATCAAACAAGGAATCTCAAAAAAGTTTAAGGAATAAAGACTTTAAGAAGAAGAAGACAGAAGAAGATCAGAAATGCAATCAGCTACAAACTTGGAAAGAGAAAAGTAATGGGAAAAATGACAAGATTTCCTCTTAAATACTGAACCAGTGAACTGACATGACTGCGAAAAGGAATTCAAAAGGCACGAATCCAAACGATGTGTCTTCTTGAAAACGTATGAAACCGCCGAAATTCAAATTTATTAGGGGCAAAAAACCCATGATGTGATTTGGGATTACCCAATAAAATAACCGCAATCGCACGGCGCCTAACTAGTAGACAACGGCAAGTACGGGTCGAACCCACAGAGAGCGGGGAAATACTGCAATTAATATCTCTAATAAACTAACCAAGAGGAATATTTTTGTGATTTTTAGAATTACGAATAAATTAATAAAATTAACTAAACTAATAAAATGTGACCGAGTAGAGAGAGTCGGTAACCAGGGTTTTTCGGTATCCACCACTATTTAATTCATGAATATTTAGAGTCGCAAATATCGTTGGGACGCCCTAAACATGATGCATCAAGAAGCCCTAGTCTCAAGCATACATCATAAAATTGCGCTAGCGAGAAAATTGTACGAAACTAATTAAAGGTCTACAAATAATACCTGGCTATTCTAAGTATATCCCATCAAAAGATTTAACCTAAGCATGGAATATCAAATAAGTAGACAAATATATTTTTAGAATAACAACTGTATACCAGAAACATGGAACATCAAAACCATAGGCCAAGCATGCACCATAAACGACAATACAATTGTTAAAAGTCATGAATTTAATCTATTTAAATCATAAGGGTCTGTATCAAATATTTAATTCAATTGATCTTAAACTGTAAGTGGTTTCAACATTAAACCCTAGTTACAAATTAATTTAGAACATGGAGAAGGGTTTCTCAAAACCCATAAAATTAATTAGAAGATGAGTAGAGATGATTTAACCGATAATAGATTCGCGTCCTCTTCTGTACAACTCAGAACTCCTGTACAGTCTCTCTTTCCGCCACAGACTCCAACAGAACCTGACGCCTCCTCCAAACTGTACAGAAAACTCAAGCTACTGTACACGACTCCTGATGACTCCAAACCTCAAAGAAAAAAACCCCCTCTCTGATTTCCGTGCGTTTCTTTATATAAGAAACCAAATTATTACTTGCCACGTCATGTCCTTTTCTTTTCATCTTAGCTTACGCCTAGCAACACCATTCCATCAAGGCTAGCCTACGGTAGCCCTCTCTCATCCATCACTTTCAAAACCTAAAACAAAACTAAAAGCAAAAGTGTTTCTCTTCTCTATTTCACGTGCATTGTCTCCATCCAATTCTAGCTTCACTTCAACCACCTACTAGACTAGCCGTACCTCAAGCCTACCCTCTACTTCATTAGCTTTCACCTCACCGTACTATTCTTTCCTCATCAATCTCTTCTCTCTCTAACTATTCATTGTCTGACCGTGTCTCACGTTCTCTTTTGTTTGCTTGTTGACTCCATTCACACGTCAATAACCTACACTAGGAACTCGATAGCCTCTCTTCAATCACGTCTCAAATATCACATGTCTCTCTATTTAATCTCCCAAGAGCAAAGACCCACACCTATTCTTCTTAGCTACTCATGTTGCATTCATGTGTGATGTACTACACCTACTTCCTAGCCAACTCCCTTCACGCGCACAACGCTTGTATCTGACTTCTCTGTTCCACAGTTAGCAAAGCAAACGAATACATGAATTTAATAGCAATTTGTAGCCAGATTTGTTTGTAACTTCAATTTTTGTGTATACCACCTGATTAAACAATAAAATTACATTATTAATATAAATTCAAGTACTATAAAATATAAATTAGGCGGTAAAAATGTATAAATTAAGTGCCTATCAACGGTCATCATTACTTTTTGCCTTTTTGAATCCTAGGCACATGGGAGAGAAATCCAAAAGACAAAAAGGGGGGAAATTATGGACATAAATTCATCATTTCCACGTGTTTACATCATAATAAGGAAGTATCACATTATGAAGCACCGAGAAGTACAAGAGAAAAATAAATGATAAAGGAAGAAAGCTATAAAACATCTATCACACATCAACTGACACTGGAAGCAGAAAATTCAGACTAGATTAATGCATATAAGACACGTGGAAAGAACACAAGTTACAAGAAAAAGCATCATTAATAGCCAAGACAATCATCTGCGCTCTGCTATCTCTTGCGTTCCACAATCATCCGCGCTCTGCTATCTCTTGCGTTCCACAATCATCCGCGCTCTGCTATCTCTTGCGCTCCACAATCATCCGCGCTCTGCTATCTCTTGCGCTCCACAATCATCTGCGCTCTGCTATCTCTTGCGCTCCACAATCATCTGCGCCCTATCACGTGCGCACTATAAATTTCAGTCCTGCAAGAATAGATATGCTCCACGTCACATTCCACATGTCACACATGCCAACATCTACATAATAAAGACAAAGGACCAACAATCGCTCAATCCAAAGAGGAGTTGCGCATCAGCAAGCGGAACTAGCAAGAAGCATCACGGAAGGAGTAAAATGAGCTGCGCCCCAAAGTCAAGATAAGATCAAACAAGTCAAATATAGATAAGAATGAGTGAGGAAAAGGGACCCATCATATTTTGATATAAATACCGACCCCCAACTAAAAAGAAAACAAAGAGAACTAAGAGAAAAAACTCTGAAAGAAAATCAAGAAGTGGAAAAATCTAAGACTAGGTGAAGAACTCTATTGAACTTAAGTTCTTTAATTCTTTATATTAGCATGTGTACAAAGTAAGTGTTTATAAATAAGATACCATATTTTCCCGTGGATGTAAGCTTATTAGCTGAACCACGTTATATATTGAGTTGGTTTCATTTCCATTTGAACTTATTTTCTCTGCATTATAATCTCTGTGTATCAATTACACTTCGAAAAATGTCATTTTTAAACAACTTAAGTTTTTGGTTGTGAGGACCCCAAAAATGGTCGTCACAGAGGCGAAGCTACAGATGGTAATGAAAAGAATGATAATGGGAGTTTAAGTAATCCAGATGTGGAAGAAATGGCTTTTGAAGAACCACATGAAGACATCAGACAGAACAAAAGAATGAGGAACTCAGAGCTAAATCAAAAACCCTCAATGAACCCTCACAATATACATATCACTACACCAAAAGTTCTGGAGATGATATCTACTATTAGTATGGATAACCCATCAACACTGTAGATGGACACAAACAACTCAGATGCAAACCTTACATACCCCACAAATACTTATCAAGGAGATGCTGCCCAGGTATTTTCAAAAACTTCTAATTCCTTTTCTTCCGTTTATAGGTACAGCTGGTTTTCTTTTTGTTTATATTGTTTTTCAAGGATGAAAATTATTTCATGGAATTGTAATGGTTTTGCTGCTAAAGAAACTAGAAATTATATTTCTGATTTAAACAAAATGCTTTATCCTGACATCATTTTTCTTCAAGGAATAAAAATCAACTCAGATAAGATCCTTATGCTTATCAGACCTCTTGATTTCCCAAACTCTTTTTATGTACCTTCTATTGGTAGAGCTAGAGGTATATGTCTCTTATGGAAAGATGGGTTTGAGCTTGATATTATTTATAATGACAAAAACATGATTCACTGCATGGTTCGTAGTGACCCTGCCAAACCAAAATGGTTACTCTTTTATGCGTGTATGGATCTCCATATCCGCAAGAAAGAAATTCTCAGTGGACTTTCATAAAAAACATTTGTGATCTTTATAATATTAATACCCCTTGGATCCTTATAGGGGACTTGAATATTACTCTTAGTCTTGATGAAAGGGTGAATAGTTCTGCACCCTGTTGTTCCTATTTTTTTAGCATAGCTCAGGTGATTTATGATGCTGGCCTTAGTGACTTAGGTTTCCATGGTAATACCTTTACCTAGACCAGTAATAAACATGGTACAGGGAAATACGTTCTAGGTTAGATAGAGCTCTTATTAATGCTGACTGGCTTCTATCATACCCTGACTCTAGAGTTTAAAGCATTTGCCATTCCTAGGTTCAGACCACTGTCCAATATTCTTAAATTTAACACCTAATGAGATGCATAGTACCAAGAACTGGAAGTTGTTTAAATGTTGGTTGAGAGATAGCTCATGTAAGGAGCGTATCAAATCAGCTTGGCAGAAACAGGTTCATGGATCTGATGCTTATGTTCTTGAGAAAAAGCTATGTCAAACCAGACGTACTCTATCTGGATGGATTCGAAACACATTTGATAACATTCAGAACAGAATCAAGGAGTTGCAAGAAGAATGATGTACACTTCAACAACCAAATATGCATTCCAACAATACATAACAAGTGCAAGAAGTGGAGCAGCAGATTAATGAATGGCATCAGAGAGAGGAAGAGTTCTATAGGCAGAAATCAAGAGATCTTATGTTCACAGCTGTGGATCAGAATACTAAGCACTTTCATCTCCAAGCCAGTAGAAGAAAGACTCGCAACAAAATTGAATCTCTTGAAAGAAAAGATGGAAGCTGGTGCAGTGGTAGAAGTGACCTTGCAGATCTTCTTAATTCTCACTTTAAGGAAATTATGACTACATCAAGTCCTCCAACAGATAACAACTTACTAGAGTTAATACCATGCTGCATTTCCGATGCTGACAACACTGCTCTTTGCAAGGTACCTGATGAAGCTGAGATTACGGCTACTTTGAAGATGATGCAGCCGTGGAAAGCATCAGGACCGGATGGCTTCCCACCAGGTTTCTTTCAATCAGAATGGGCAACTGTGAAGGATGAAGTTATTAAAATGATACAAAGCTTTCTTATTTCTGGAAGGCTGTTACAGAAGATGAATAAGACCAATCTCTGTCTTATTCCCCAGAGCAATCTGCCACAATCACCTGGAGGCTGGAGACTATCGACCAATTGCTTTGTGCAACTTATCTTAGCTACGCGTTTAAAATCTTATTTGGACAAATTTATCTCACCTATGCAGGCAGCTTATGTTCCAGGGAGGCAGATAGGTGATAACATCATCCTAGCACAAAAACTAATCCATTGTATGAAGAGGAAAAAAACAAAAAAGGGGTACATGGCACTAAAACTCGACATGTCAAAGGCCTTCGATCGTGTTGAGTGGAGTTTTCTAGACAACATCATGAAGAAACTGGGTTTTAGTTCAAAATGGTGTGGTCTCATACAAGAATGCATTAGTACCACAGATATTCAAGTGTTATTAAATGGTTCACCTTGTCAAGCATTCAAGCCAACTCGTGGCATTCGACAAGGTGACCCAATATCTCCCTATCTGTTTCTGATTACAATGGAAGTTTTCACACGTGCTTTAGCAAAGGCTGAACAGAATGGTGACATACAAGGTATCAAAATTGCAAAGAATACCCCTCAAGTTACTCATTTACTTTTCGCTGATGACTGCCTACTTTTTCCTAAGGCAGATATACATAATGTCAACAACCTCCTTCAGATCATCAACTCTTTTAGTAGTGCTTCTGGACAACTGATAAATTTTCAAAAATCTGCAGTTTTCTTCTCTAAACATTTGCATCCAAGACACCTCCGTATACTTCTTAGAAGGTTGAAAATGAAGAAAATGTTTTTGGATGAAAAGTATCTTGGTATTCCACTTTTTTTTAATAGGAAGAAAACTATTTCCTTCTCTAGTATGGTTGAGAATATGAAGACAAGACTTTCAAGATGGAAAGGGAAGTTTTTGAATCAAGCGGGTAGAACAGTTTTGGTTAAACATGTTTTAAGTGCAATTGCGTCTCATAGCATGGGAATTTTCAAGATCCCAGATGCAACCATTCAGGATATGGATAGAGTGCAACCTAAATTTTGGTGGAACAAACATGACAGCCAAGGTTTTTATCTAACTTCTTGGTCTAATGTTAGTAGAAATAAATTGTCAGGTGGTATGGGTTTCCGTGATATGGGCTGCTTCAACCAAGCACTTCTAGCAAAAGCAGCATGGAGATTGTGTCAGTCCTCAAGCCAACTTCTCTCTACTGCTCTTAAACATAGATATTTTTCTTCTGGTACTGTTTTGCACGCAAAAAAGAAAAAGAATTCCACTTGGGCATGGCAAAGTATACACAACAGCATGGGTTTTATTAGAAAACATAGTTTTTGGATAGTAGGGGACGGGAAAAGCATTCTAACTTGCCAAGATAACTGGATTCAAGGAAAAAAATCTCCTCCAGCTCCTATAGTAGATTTTGAAAAAGCTCAAGCTCTTAGTTCTGTGCATGACTTGATTGATCAGAATACAAAATCTTGGAAGACCAACATCATACAAAGTAATTTTAATTCTGAGGATGCACATAAGATTGTAAAGATGAAGCTGCCTTGTGTCACTGTGGACAGATTGATATGGACACTCACTAGAAATGGATCATTTACAGTTAACTCTGCCTATAACAAACTGGTGGAAACCCAGAATGGTCACAGTTCAGCTGAGGATACAATTGACTAAGGTGTGGAAGAAGCTATGGAACCTAAAGACATTACCAAGGGTTAAACATTTCATAAGGAAATGTATGACTGATATTGTTCCATCAAATGAACGTTTAGCTAGAATTCTTGGATATAATGAAAATATCTGCAAGCTGTGTGAGTAACAAATAGAGACAACTAAACACATTTTTTGTGAATGTTCTTTCTCCAGATCAGTTTGGGTCTCAATACCTGGTGCAAGAAGAAGTATGCAGAACCAAGATATTAGTGTGCAGGATTGGATTAAAGGTTGGTTTGTGAGTGACTTTTGTAATTTAGATGATAATTGGGTTGTCAAGATGGCTAATGCGACTTGGGAAATTTGGAAGGCAAGATGTAGATGTGTGTTTGAAGATATCAAGCTGTGGGAGTTATACGACTGGTTCAGCAGTTAAATGTTTCGACTGGCAGTGTTATGATGCAGTCACAAAGATCAATAACTAGCAATTGTCTGGCTAGGCAACCTAAGCTAGCTTGGCTACCACCTGCATACTCTACTGCCTCTATATGTTGTGATGCTTCTTTCAAGAAAATGAATCTGGATATGGACTAATCTATCGTGATTTTGCAGGTACATTCATTCAAGGAAAATGCTACTATGCAAATGGACACTTAAATGCGGAGGAAGCAAAATGCAATGGACTACTACAAGCTATGCAATGGGCAGAGGAGCTGGGAATTCAATCTGTTTGCTTTGAAATGGATGCGAAGTTGGTGGTTGAAGCAGTAAATGGTGATATTCTTAAAATAGCTTGGGAGAATTAGTTAATTGTTTTAGATATTAGTTTGAGATTAAGAAGACAACCCTTATGGACATGCAATTTCATTAATAGGAAATGTAATAAGCCTGTGGATAAATTAGCAAGGCATGCTAGGATTTATAAACTTTCAAAAGTTTGGCTGAATCATCCTCTAAGTTTTATTGCTGGTGCAATATTGGAGATGGGTACAATGTTATATATGAAGGTTAAGTAATCTAATATTTTTCAGTATAAAAAAAAACTAAATACTATTGTAATACCAGTATGCCCATTAGGATACAATTTAAACTAAGGTAATTAACATACAACACTATAATACTGTAATGAAATGCAGTGGTGTGCTATTGAATGACAATGTAAACATATGGATGGAATATATGATGAATATATGCCAATTACAAACCTGACCATTTTGAGAATTAATGAAAAATAATTTGAAACTATTTATTTAAACCCATCTAAAGGTAAACAATATGGGATTTTCTGAAAATGGTCAACAATAAGGTAAACAATAAGGGTTACTATTACTAGTTCTATTTACGTTCTTACCCTTAATCTTTTAAACTTTTTTTTTTAAATTTTTACTTTTTTATTTTTTTCTTAAAGTTTTCTTATATGAATCCAAAATAAAAATAAAAAATCAAGCCTAACTATTATAATCAAACATACGAGATTTTAACTAGCTATCGATTATACTACAATCGGTTGGTAATGTAAAACCACAAACTACCGAATATATATAGAAATCTATACAAATTTTCTATATGTAAAAATAATAACAATCGGAAGGTTAAGTTTTAAGACTACTACCGATTGTAAGGTAACCGACAAAAAACTATAACCCAATTACTACTGATAGTAACCAGAAACTATTCAGGTTTCTGGTCTTGAAAATCAGTCTAATCGGTAGGTATATAATTCGCCAAAACTACTGATTGTGAAAGTAGAAAGATTCAAAATTTTCCAAGTTTTGTAAAATTTATATTTTGGACTACTTTCACACTCGGTAGATATATAATTCGCAGAACTACCGATTATGAAAGTAAAAAAAAATCGAAAATTCCAAAGTTTTGAAAAATATTTTTTTTTTTTATCAAAAAACAAATAATTTTTAAAAATAATAATACAAATTAAAAAGATTAAAGATTAAATAAAAAAAGAATGAAATAAAACAATAATAATAAAAACATAATAGAAGAAATCAAATCAAATAAATAAAATTATATGTTTAATAGTCAAAAAATAATGTTTAAATTAATAAAATAAAAATATATATGATTATGTAAATAAAATAAGCGGTCGAATTTTGGTCAACAATGTAATTAACAGACGTAGTACAAGGCCGCATTCAATGCACACTTCAAAAGATGACTATAGCTCCTTGAAGGTAGTAGGTATCACGTGAAATTCGTATGTTGTGTAATTAGACTGGTGCCAAACACCCAACTTTAGAATTACGTCCCTTGAAGGAACAAATTTTGATGGGGCAGGTATCGATGTGGGTGTGAGGGGCAAATGGGAGGCCACATTTGTGTTTAATTTTTTTTGAGGTTTCTAACAAATTAAAGTCCTAAATTTATATACCGGAATTACCCTTGCTTCCTAGAAATCTAAAAATAATAAGCATCCTACATTAATGTTGGTTCAAATTAAAATAAAAATAGAAAAGATAAAGAAGAGAAATAAGACATGATCTCAGTAAAATAAGCTAAAATAAAAAAATAATAGTATTTCTTTTGCTCGGACGGATAGAATATTTAAAATTATTTTTATATTAAATTAAGATTTTTTTTTTTGGCTAAAACTTGAGCAACTTTTAATACCGAAACTCTTCTTTTCTCTATCACGTGTGATTTTTCAAATGCTAGAAATAAGTTTTGGTCTACCTCTACACCTATTAAATTTGGCTTCTCTTAATTGTAGCACATGCATTTAATAATATTGATAAGTAATATATTGAAGAAGTGCAGATTATCCTGGTAATATTGCCATGAAAGGTAAAGATAAAGCTCAAGAAATGGCAGGATCAGCTATTGATGAAGCTGAAGAGAAAATTGAATGGGCTAAAGAAAGGCTCAAGGAAATTTTGATACTGCTAAAGCTAAAACCGGAGAACTCTGATTATCTACATCATTAGTCTTTCTTGTATCTTTGTTTTCTACCTTGAATAGATAGTTTAGTCTTGTTGGAAATTTAGTTTAGGTTCTGGTACATTTTATCTCGTGTATATTGGGTTTATAATGTGTGCTTCTTTGGAATAAAATAAAAATAGAAAGTCATAAACACTGTCACTGGGAACATTACATTTGAAGTGAAACTTGAGAACGGTTAGGCAAAAAGATGGGTCGGTAGGCGAGCTCGAGAATGTAGTTTACTAAAGCAAGATGAGAATGACTACATTAGAGAATCGATTCCACAATCATGAATGACAAAGAAATCAAAAATCATAAACTAAATTTGGCTTTTAACTATAATATTTGTTGAACATCCACATTGGAAGAGGAGCTAGATTAGCTGGATAGAGATAAAATTTACGTCTCAATTTAGACGCAAGTTATAATTGCGTTTACTGTCAGTCGGACGCAAATTACAAAAGCGTCTCAACTTTAAAAAAAAAATTATAACTGCTTTTGAATTTTGGAAAAAATTATATCTGTTTCTAGAAGTGAGACTGAAATTATAAGTATGTCCGGACTCAAATGCATTTTATAATTGCGCAAAAATCCACATGGAATTTATAAGTCTCGCTGTATTTGGCGAAAGTTAAATGGGTAGCCAGATCTGACTATCTCTTATAGCTTTTTTAACTTTTCCATCTTTTCCGTACCCTGGCTACGCCATAGTTTTTATCCATATTTGGCCTTTAAAATCTAATATGAATCTTCGATTCACGATTCAACTTACGATTCGATATTTAAAAACGATTCACTTCACGATTCACGATTTCAATACCTTGACCCTCTCTCTCCTTATCTCTTTCTTCTGCATGGAAGCCCTTTCAAGAAAACTCCTTCATGTTAAGAGTATTGGTCTGATACATGGGTTAAAGATATGTCCTGATGCTCCCTCTATTTATCATCTCCTTTTTATTAATGATTGTATGGTCTTCTGCAAAGCAAATCTGGAAGAGAGTAGGAATATGGTGGATATCTTCAGACAATTCAGTTCTTCTTCTGGCCAAATAATTAATTTCTCTAAGTCAGTTACATTTTCCAGCAAAAACACTTGTCCCTCATTAGCTGTTAATATAAGTACTGATATGGGTGTCCAGATGATCAATACTCAAGACAAATACATTGGCTCCCCTCTCTTTACCAAGAAAAGCAATGTTCAAGCTTTTTAACCTTGTACTGATAGTCTTAAATTCAGGTTAAAAGGTTGGAAAAGCCAAACTCTCACTCCTGCTGAAAGAGTTACCCTGATAGCAAATGTTACTTATACTTCTTGTACCTACTAAATGATTGCTTCAAACTCCCTAAACAAACCTGTAAGGATTTAAACAAAATCCAGAGAGACTTCTTCTGGAACAAAGATCCTGATAAACAAAAGGGTTATACTATATTGCTTGGGACTCTGTTTGCAAGCCAAATGAGATAGGTGGTCTTGGCTTTAGAAATCTTGAAATCTGTAATGAAGCTATGACAACTAAAATTGGCTATCATATTTGGAAAGTAGGAAATGGTCAGAAAATCCTGATTTGGTCTGATAGATGGGTTACAGGTAAAGAAAATATTATAGAGAAACCTCAAAATTATCCTCCTGAGATAACCCATGTTAGTCAGCTTATTATAAACTCTCAAGGCAACTGGGATCCTCATGTTATATCCCTATGGTTCTCACCTGAAGATCAAACTACCACTCTTGATACTTCTATAAATGCTATTAATGAAAATTGTATTTCCTGGAGCTTAAGTGAAAAAGGTGACTTTACTGTCAAATCTCTATACAATAAGAAGATTGAAGAGAAATACAAAATCGATAACATCAAATCTGGCTGGAAGGTTACTTGGAAAATGGATTCCTCTCCTTCTATCAATTTGTTCATATGGAAATTTGCTCAGGGTATTTTTCCTACCAATGCTTGAACTGTCATTATCCTACATTACATTGATCATATCTGTCAGTATCCTAGTAATGCTTGACTGGCTCAACTATTTGTCTTCTTTTGTTAATGCCTCATTTTCCTAGACTTCTTCTTATGCTACTACTGCCTGGTTTATATGGAAGGACAGATATGACCTGGTCTTCAGGGGATCCTCTCATTCTGCTGATTCAATTGCTCATAATATCAGGAAGCACATAAGTTCTTTCGACAAAGTGATCGACAACCAGAATCACATCCTAAACAATCTCTACTACAAGGATTCTAATGAGGAAACTAGAAGCATAGTGTTAAAACATCAGAGGCAAACATTTGGTTTAAGCATTAGCATTTGTTACTTGGAAACTGATAACCCTCCAGTTAGTAATGCTAACGCATCCCCTAATCTTTGGACTAATGTCGATTTGTTTGCTATGTCCTTCACAGGAAAATTCATTAGAACAAGAACCTATTTCTTCTGATAATGCCTCATTTTCCTGGACTTTTTATTATGATACTACTGCCTGGTGTATATGGAAGGAAAAATTTGACCTGGTCTTCAGAAGAGCCTCTCATTCTGATGATTCAACTGCTCACAACATCAGGCAGCACATAAGTTCTTTCGACAAAGTTATTCACAACCAGAATCACATCATAACCAATTTCTACTACCAGCCTTCTGATAAGGAAACTAGAAGCAAAGTGTTAAAACAACACATGAATTTTTTTTGTTTAACCATTAGTATCTGTTACCTGGAAACTGATAACACTCAAGTTAGTAATGCTAACACATCTTCTAATCTTTGGACTAATGTTGTTTTGTTTGCAATGTCCTTCACATGAAAATTCATTGGAGCAAGAACCTATTCCTTCTAAAGAGATGATGGAAATGGGGCAGCAAAATGAGCGGAATTAGCTGTGAAATAGGCCAAGAAGCTACAAACAACAAATGTAGATTCTCTTCCGAAGAAGATGCAACTCCGGAGGCCATCAAGAATGTTTATAGAAGGGAAGTGCAAGGCATATTTTTCTTAAGCTATCATTAAATGATTGGAGGAAGTTTGAGAAAATCTCTTTTGTGCTAGGAAATATCAATAAAATCCAGCAAAGTGAAAACATTCTTGTTTTTAACTTAGTCAGTTTAGTCTCTAATTAAGAACAACATTGCGGAAAACCTATCTTGGGTTAACAATTTATTGATTAGTTACCTTCAGTCTTCCTTATTTGAACATCTTATTAATGGTAATAGGGAGATCATTGATGAAACTAAGGCTTTGCAGGAGGTCGTTTTGGCCACTACAAGCATAATATTTGTAACTTGAGATTGCTCTGGCAGCTCTTTTTCTTATAATTTTTTTTTATCCCGCACGTCTCATCAGAATTCGCTCTTCATAAAAAAAAAATCATTACCTTGGACTACACTACATACTCTTATAACCTCTTATTTAACCAAATGGTATTAGTGTGTGTGGCTCGATGAAACACACATAAGATAGCTAGTAAAGTAGTAATAGTCCCACATGGAATAAGCAGAGTTCCATATGGAGATTAATAAGCTAGACTCTCTCCTTACATAGTACCGAGGCCTTTTAGGATAAAACCCTATACCTGTGGCCAAAGGTGGTCAAGTGGGGACAATATCGGTGCTATGTGGTCGGGTATGAAGTGGGTCCGACATTTCATATATCCTAACAACTAGTATCAGAACCAGGTGGGGCTACTATTGGAAATCGAGAAGAGAATTGGTTATGGATGTCACTTGGTTTAGGGTGGAGGTGGAGCCATACTTAAGGTGGAGCAGGCAAGGCCCAAAGTAAGCAAGGGCTTAAGGTGGATTTAGATCGCACCCTCGCTAACTCAAGTAGAGCATGGCTCAAGGTGGGCAAGGAAATATTCAAGGTGGAGTTAGTGCTAGCCTTCTCATTAACTCAGGTGGAGTAGGGTTTCAGGGCGATTAGTGATACTAATCATGTTCGACGAGTTGCATCATACGGATGACAATTATACAGTGGAGTATGATTGGGTTGGTGAGGTGGTTTAATCTCGCCAAGGTAGAGATTGTTACTGTGTGTGGCTCAATAAAACACACATATGATAGCTAGGAGTGGTCCCAAGTGGAATAAGCAGAGTTCCATATGGAGATTAATAAGCTAGACTCTCTCCTTACATAGTACCGAGGCGTTTTAGGATAAAACCCCATACCTGCATCCAAAAGTGGTCAAGTAGGGACAATATCGGTGCTATGTGGTCGGGTCCTAAGTGGGTCCGACAGTACGTAGATCCTAACAACATGCAAGAGACAAAGTGATCGTCTCATATAATTTCTACGGTGTAACCAAGGGTTTGTTAGGATTCCACAAATACGTTCTATGTTTGTAATTGATTAATTCACAGTGGATTGGAGCTGTTGCGGCTCAAAGTAGACGTATACAATATATACACATTTTTATATATTGTTGAACCACTATAAATCTTGCGTGTCTTGTGAGTTTGATTTACTTTCTTGTTCTTTGTTATTATTTTTGCTTGGTTTACTTATTATTCACCATATTATTCCAAGATCCTGTATTCCGTGGTTTTGTCAGTACCTGAAGTAATTGTCTGTAGCAGTTCCTTTAGAGGAAAAATCCTGGCAACTGGTATTAAAACATTAGGCTCACACAATTGTTTGTGGAAGTTATCAAGGTTGTTTAGGTTTATTAACAACAAGGTTATTGATTTTTCTTTGAAAACAATTGAAGTGGGAGTTATGGGTGATAATAACGAAAGTACAGTAGCAAGGGTTAAAGTTTTTAATGGGAAGAACTTTACATTTTGGAAGTCTCAGATGAAAGACTATTTATATGATAAAGACCTTGGTGTTCCATTAGGTGGAGTTGAGAAAAAGGGATCACTCAAAGAGGAAGAATAGCTGGTTCTTGATCGCAAGTGTGTGTCTGTGATCCGTAGATGTCTAACGGAGGAGGTTTATAACAACATACAAGAGATTGCCAGTACGAAGACTCTTATGGATACACTAGAGAAGTTGTATCAAAAGTCACCAGCCTCGGGGAAGATTATGTTATGTGAACAACTGTTCAATATGAAGACGCAAGAAGGCGAAACGATTTCAGCACATCTTGGGAAGTTTAAATCGATTATTTCTCATCTTTCAAAAGTTGGCATTACTTTTAATGATGAAATTAAATCTTTAAGGTTGTTGTCTTCATTAGCAAAGAGTTGGGAGACGACAGGTACAACTGTATGCAATTCTGTCGGAAGTGAGAAGTTAAAGCTTGATGATGTGCAACAAAGGTTAATCGGCGAAGAAGAAAGAAGAATAAAATGAGATTAAAATTCTAGTTCTTCGAGTTCAGCCTTAAGTATGCAACAAGAAGAGCCAAAAATCCAAAAAGGAACAATGACAAATCTAGAGGGAAGTCTAGGGGGATCTCAATCCCGACCTAGAGGAACTGTGGAGTGTTGGGCGTGTAAGAAAGAAGGATATTTTAGACGTGACTGTCCGGAAAAGAAAGGTGCTAACAATGGTGGAAACAAAGGTAATCAAGAAGAGGTCAATGCAGTTACAACTGCAGAACCATTGAAGGTCCTTGTTGATAACAACAAGATGATTACAAAAGGTTTTCTACTACTCTCCGAGGACAAGAAGGAGGAGTCTTGGGTTATCGACTCAGGAGCTTCTTTCCATACGACAGGTGATAAGAGTATCATGATCTCTTACAAGGAAGGATAATATGGCTAGGTATTCTTAGGTGACGGTGTAGCATGCAATATCATTGGGATGGGTGATGTGGTTGTGAAAGTCAATGGTTCGACATGGAAATTGAAGAATGTCCGACACGTTCCAAATATGGAGAAAAACTTGGTATATGTAGGCCAAGTTTGTGATGATGACTGTGAAGTTACGTTTAAAAAACATAACTGGAAAGTGAAGAAAAGGGTTATGTTGTTAGCTCGTGGAGTTAGAGTTGGAACTCTATACCGTACTTCAGATGAAGCTACTTTAGCAGTGGATAGTAGAGGTGAAGACACTGACTTATGCATAAAATACTGGGGCACATGAGTGATAAGAACATGAAGATTCTGTGCTCGGAAGGGTACCTTCCGAAGGTAAAGTCTGTTGATATGAGTTTTTGTGAAAACTTTGTTCTGGGAAAGCAAAAACCAAAAACTTAAGAATTGAAAAACTTGATTGGTTCATACTGATGTATGGATACCAATAGATGTTGCATCTCACAGTGGTTTCCATTATTATATCACCTTTATTGATGATTATGCAAGGAAGGTATGAATTTATTTCATGAAGAATAAGTACGAGATGTCAAAGGTGTTTCCGAAGTGGAAGGATTTGGTAGAAACAGAAACTAGTCTTAAGTTGAAATGTCTAAGGTCAGACAACGGTGGTGAGTATGAAAAGAAAGAATTCTTACAGTTTTGTGCTACAAATGTAATTCGTTTGGAGATGACGCTTCCGGGGACACCACAGGAGAATGGAGTAGCAGAACGTATGAATTGGACGTTGAATACACGTGCTAGATGCATGAGGTTGCAATCTGGTTTGCCCGAGACCTTCTGGGCACAAGCAACAGAAGTGTCTACTTATCTAATTAACAGGATACCTAGTAGTCCATTAGATATGAAGATACCTGAGGAGGTTTGGTCTGGAAAAAAGGTAAATATTTCTTATTTTAAAGTTTTTGGTTGTGTTGGTTATGTTCATCTTAGTCCCGGTGATAGGTCTAAGATAGGCGCTCAAGCAAAGAAGTGTATATTCATTGGTTATGGAGGTGACGCTTTTGGGTATAAATTTTGGGACTATGATAGTCACAAAGTTATCAGAAGCAAGGATGTTACTTTCAATGAGAATAAGTTGTACAAGGACAGAAAGACAACACAGGTTGAAGATATTGAGTTAATTAATGATAAATACTTGTATATTGATATGGATGATGTTTTTGGAAGAAGTGTGGTACATGAAGAACACGGTTTTGCTGAAAAACCCCTGGTACAAAACGAAGGGACTTCTACTGCAGTGGAAGTTAATCTTGTAGTACCACAGGAAGTAGGAAGATCATCAAGAACTCATAAGTAAAACCCCAAGTATGCTTTAAATCATCTATTAATTACAGATGGTGGTGAACCTGAAGATATCAAAGAGGCACTAGCAGTTGATGACTCAAGAAAATTGAAATTTGTTATGGGTCATGAGATAAAGTCACATGAGGAGAATGACACATGGGTGTTAACAAAATTTTCAAGAGATAAGGAAGCGTTGCATAACAAGTTGGTTTATCGAAAGAATATTGAAGCAAATTGGGAGATTCGTTATAAGGCGAGGTTGGTTGTATAAGGGTTTCAGCAGAAACCAGGTGTCGACTCCAATAAGATATTTTCTCCAGTTATGAATATGACTACTAGTAGAGTAGTGTTAAGTCTACTGGCTTCTGAAGATCTCTACCTTGAATAGTTGGATGTATAGACAACTTTTCTTCACGGTGACCTACATGAAGAAATTTACATGAACAACCAGAAGGGTTCATAGTAAAAGGCAAGGAAGAGATGGTGTGCAAACTAAAGAAGAGTTTGTATGGTTTAAAACAGGCCCCAAGACAATGGTACAAGAAGTTTGACAACTTTATGCATATGAGTGGTTAATCACGGTGTAATACTGATCATTGTTTTTACTTCAAGAAGTATGGTTCTAACTACATCATATTATTACTATATGTAGATGATATGTTAGTAGATGGAACATCTCAACAGAATATTAAGAACTTGAAGAAAAAGTTAACAAGTGAGTTTGCTATGAAAGATCTCGGTGAAGCACGACAGATTCTTGGTATGAAAATCACAAGTGACAAAGCTAAAGGAACAATTGTGCTTAGTCAAGCTGAATATATTGAACGAGTGTTGAAGAGGTTCGGTATGGAAAATACTAAGCTAGTTAGTTCTCCACTTGGAAGTCAGATTCGTCTTTCAAGTTTGCAGTGTGCACAAACATATGAAGAAAAGGAATTCATGGCTAATGTACCATATTCATCATCTATTGGGAGTTTAATGTATGTTATGGTATGCACGAGACCGGATATTGCACATGCAGTAGGAGTAGTGAGTAGATATGCAAGCAACCCAGGTAAGAAACATTGGGAAGCAGTACGTACCATTGTGTTATGGAAGAGGTGGATCTATCTTGAGATTATGTGGATGCAAACTTCGCAGGTGATATAGACAAAAGGCAAAGTACGACCGGTTATGTTTATACTATGGGGTCAGCTGCAGCGAGTTAGAACTCACGGTTACAGAAGTTGGTGACATTGTCCACTACAGAAGCTGAGTATGTAGCAGTGACAGAAGCGAGCAAGGAAATGTTATGGTTACAAGGTTTATTAGCTGAGTTAGGTAAGGAACAACGGGATACTGTTTTGTATAGGGACAATCAAAGTGATATACATTTAGCCAAGAACTCATCCTATCATGCTGGGACGAAGCATATAGATATTCGATACCATTTCATTCGATATCTCTTAGAATAAGGAGATCTGAAGCTCGAGAAGATTCTTGGTTCTAAGAATCCAGCTGATATGTTTACCAAGGAAGTTACATTAGACAAGCTAAAGCTCTGCAAAGATTTAGTTGATCTCTCAGAGTAAGGTTCTGGGAGGGGAGCCGCATCAGGGAAGACGGTTAGCACTAACAGTCCAAGTTGATAAGAAAATCAAGGCAAGAGAGAATCGAAGATTATACAATAAGTCTCCAAAGTGGGAGATTATTATGTATTGAAGACTTATTTTAGGAATGGGTTTGGGTTTCCTAGTCCTGGGTGAAAACCTAAAGGGGTATTTCCTATTTTATGTCTTGTCTAATATACGAAAGGTGTTTCCTAATATTAGCTAGGGATTCTTGGTGGTCAAGTTTGTAACCTATATAAATAGGTACTAGGCCATGTAAAGATTATTATGAATGTAGAGTGAGGTCGGTGAGAGATTTCTTGTGTTAGCTTTAGAGAAAAAGCTAGGGTTTTTGTGGTGAGTGCAATTGGTGAGGAGCAAGAGACAAAGTGATCGTCTCATGTAATTGCTACGGTATAACCAAGGGTTTGCTAGGATTTCACAAAAGCGTTCTACGTTTGTAATTGATTCATTCATAGAGGATTGGAGCTGGTGCGGCTCAAAGTGGACATAGACAATATATAAACATTGTATATATTGTTGAACCACTATAAATCTTGCATGTCTTGTGAGTTTGATTTACTTTCTTGTTCTTTGTTATTATTGTGTTTGGTTTACTTATTATTCACCAAAAATCATTCCACGATCCTATATTCCATGATTTTATCAGTACCTGAAGTAATTATCTGCAGCAGTTCCTTTAGAGGAAAAATCTTGATAAATGGACCCTTAACGCATGTCTCATTCAGTTTTACATGGTTTTCTTAGCTCAGAAAAGCACGTGCGTTTTCTCATTTGTGGTTTGAACTTTTCTTCATTCGTCACTCATGACATCACACTAAGAGACCGATCGAAATCATAGTGTAGGGTCCCTGTTATTCACAAGGACAAATTACTCAAAGAAGATGCGGCCTACCTAATTCCATCATTGCCAAATTCAGTCAATTTCGTAATGGAGATGCAGTTGATGTGTTCTCAAAACAAGGTAATCGGCACCCATCAATTCCTGGCCGATGTTCTTGTACAATAGTAAAACTGTAACAGAGAGAGTGACAACTTTTAGAGTCAAATTTTCTTTGTCAGCGACAACTTTAGCGACGGTAACATCACCGATTAAAACTTAATAAAGCTTTCAATTTGAGCCTAATCATCAGTAAAAATGGAGGACTTCCAATGGATACATACACCGGACAACATTGTACATGACAACATGGGTGAGACCTAAAGCTTGATAAACGTCGGAAAGAAAGTGAGCCTGTATTGTGCAGTGTGCTAGACTGCTAGAACTCCTAAAATTTCTTCACCATTTTCAGCCATTGATTGTACATAGAGTTCGAATGAGACCCATCATATCTAAAAGAATCCATCAATCATTTTTAGATTTATGGTTTAAATTGGGTCTACCTTATTGTTTAAGATTGGACTGATTAAATTGGTCCGCCACTTGTAGCTTCTAGAAATTGGGCTTTCATAAAATTAAATTTTTTGAATAACACTCGTCCACGTAATAGATAACAAGCTAGTTTCAAATTCCATTCTTTCTATGTTCAATGGTTCTCTTTATAGGTAGGAAGATCTTATTCGCCTTTCCTTGTCATTCAGCCGGGATATCTTGGGATTATACACTTCCCATCATCATTAGAAGAAAAAAAAGATTATTGAACCTCACAAATGCATTATTCATCGAATCAAAACCTTAAGCAAAATTCCATGAAGGTGAAACCAGTATTATGTTTGATTTGGTGATAAGGATTGAAAGAATAATCCAAACAAAAATATTCAAACTATGTGGTTGTGCAAATTAGTAATTTAACTATCGTTATCTCACCACACGCATAAGGTCCATCTGTTTAAACCGGGTGTTTTCCTTTTTTCGATAGTCACATCATATTTGTATTATTATTTTTTTATTGCTCATCCAACTCGTAATCTATTCAACCCGAATAATACGATTAGAATTTCATCTTTAGAATGTAGCAAACGTTTTGCATGACAAATCAAACACCTAATAATATAACGGGTAATTAATGCGTGTTTAGTCTCAAATAAGTTATAAGCATGCTGATAAAATTTTATAAATGGAATAATTCTTTGTAGTTTTTGTTACAGAAAAGAAGAAAGTGATTCTATACACTCCCCATGATTGTGATAATTGCTTACCAATATACTTCTCTGAATGAGTTGAAAAAAACAAAATCTCAGTAAGCATGCAGAATCAACTTGCATTCAGTGTTTTCCAGAGAATATAAATATGTCATAATCCTAGTTGAGATACACGACCATCGAACCAGATTCTGGAATTGAGCAAGGGATAGGGTTTTTAACAGGACTGTTGACTGGCCAGTTATAAAATATCGTAATCATGGAAGAAAACTACCATTTTACACGCCCAAGATTATTCTCTTTTTAACTAGGGAAATTTAAGAAAATATCGTAACTATTAATTCCGATTTTCAAAAATTTATAGATAGTCCTACTGTTAGCAAACTTGTACAGACCTTAAAAAAGGGTAAATTATCGTTGACTTGGTCATTTTTTTCACACTAAATTTACCACTCTATCCTTATATAATTAAGGACAACCTATCTTCTCCATTCAACTAACGAAAACCCATCTTCTCCATCTCGTTTCCGCCGTCTCCTCCGTTGTCTAAATTGTTGTCATCTCTAAGGCCAAGTAACATGATGTTGCTTTTTTTGTTGGCCATAGCTTAATTGTAGCCAGGCAAATAGGGAGCTAAAAACTCCCACCATACGTCTCGTATGCGTTTTAGCTATTTTTTTAGTTTATATTGACGGATACTCAATTTACGTCAATATACTTTAAATAAAGCAAAGAGAGAAAATTAAATTGGGGGATCCAAATTTTAACTTTTTGACGGATACTGGGTATCTGTCCCACATCGCTTAGCTAAGATGGGATTAGATGTGTGTGCTTTGGTACCAAAGCCAAAACTTTGAGCCGCACTATAGCTAGACGATGACCCACAGTGATTGTCTTTAGCTACAATGTGGCTAAAACTAAGAGAAAAGCACTACCATAGTGCTTGGCCTAATGATGTTATAGTTCTTGGTTTTTATTAGGATTTAAATAACAAACTTTCAAGGTTAAAATTGAAACCAATTTTGATACCTCGAACTCTCATTTTTTTAAATCCTAATAAAATTAGTTGGATTTAAATAATAAACTTTCAAGGTTAAAATTGAAACCAATTTTGATACCTCAAACTCTCATTTTTTTAAAATCCTAATAAATTAGTTGCAATTGGAGAACTGGAGGCAATATTTTGTAGTTCTTTTTGTAAAAGTTTGTCCATACTAACAAATATTAGTTGTTCTTGCTTTGAGATGGATATAATGGTAATGGGTTTAATGAGTTATGGGATTTACAGTATTTAGATCTCTCTGAAAATAGATGTGATTATTTATGTCTAGGGTTTTGATTGATTTATTTGAATGAAATTTGGGGTTTTTGTTCATGCATTTTGATTAGAGAATTGGAACTGGCTTGAATTATTTTCAGAGAGATCTAAATACGGATTTAGTAAATCCCTTGATTTATTTGTATTGGCTATTGATAAGTGCATATTTTACATGTTTAGTGTGTCAATTTCATGCTAGTATTTGCTAGATTTCTTGTGAATTATTGTACATTATGTTTGTTTTGTAGTTTATGCTTTTATTAAGTGAATCATCCAAAAAGGAGCTATAAAGTGTTAGATTGTGCATGAAGTGAAGTGTTGCAAAAAAATAAGGACCAAAGACCAATTGAAGTCGCCCAAACTCAGAATTTCTCATCACCATATTGAAGAGAACGAAGAACGAAGCCACGGTGAAAGAATGAGATCATTCCGACTTCATATGAAGAAGTTATAAAAAAAATAAGTTCAGACTTTTCTCGGAGGGTCAAACCATCGAGAAAGACAATATTCTCGGAGGATCAAGCCATCAAGAAAAGAAAATCCAGAAATAAATAATTTCCTCGGAGGGTCAAGCCATCCAGAAAATCAGAGTTCTCGGAGGGTCAGGCAAACGAGGCATATACAAGAGCTAGGTATTTTTCATGGGTTTTTATGATATTTTTGAGTATCCAAAACCTAGTATGACCGGGATTTGAGCACGGGCACCTCTACAACTTGAGTAATCTATTTAAAGAGACTCTTCTAATAATTTTGGATGTAAAGAGGGAGATACACATAATTGTTCGTCCTAAGGTTTTACACTACAAAAAGAGAAAAGAGATATTTATTCCAAATTCTAGGGTTTACCCCTTTTGGGGGAAACCATGCTATTTCTTCTTCTTTCTTGTATCATGAGTAGCTAGTTTCATTGATTAAGGATGAATTCAAAGTTCTAAGCGTAAAGCTTTATTAAATATTCAATTTTATTCGGAGTTTTAATCATTATCGTTTTTTTCACTATATCTAGGGTTTATGATTGATTTCTAGATTGTTCAAGTGTACAATTAGATTAATCTATTGATCAGTTTAATGCTAGTATTGATTTATGAGATAAGTAATCGTTCGTCGATTCATACACAAGTAGAAATCGTGAGACCTTGCAGAGGGATTTTATGGAGCAATTGCGGGTGAAGACAACACTAGCAAGTGGACCTTGATATAAGAGTTTAACTACTAGGATCAACCTATATTCACAAAACATAAAGCGTTCGATTGGTTTACACCTTGAGTGATCTAGTATTTGGTGGTTCAGAAGAATAGAATATAGTAGTTGAGAACTTCTGTATCCAGTGATAAAAGGAGTTTTGGGGATAATACTGATCTAGATGTTATTCTACGGTTGGTGATGCATGGTTCTAATGAAAGATAGATAAGTATAAGAATTTAGTCAACATTTGGTAACGGCGAAGGACTCCCTAATAAACTTTGCTTCTTATTATTATTTTTCATTACTATAACACCAATCCCCCTTTATTATTGTTTTTATTCTAGTTTTGTTAATCTAAACTCTCAATTACACATCTCTCTGTGGGAACGATCCTTACTATCGCTATATTACTAGTTAATTATTGAGAAATATATTGAGTAATTTATTGCACTTATGACACACATCAAATTTTGGCGGGGTGCAGTGGTTAATTGATTTGTTATTTGTTTTAGTTTGTTTAGTAGTTTAGAATTTTTCACGTTTTTTTTTAGTGTTTTCAGATTTTTAGGTTTTCGTGGTGTTAACAACTCGTTGAAGGTGTTCAACTCTCGTCAAAAGCGGGAGTTAAAATTATGAAAGAGGTTGTAAGTGTCACTTTTAGTTATTTTTGTTTTAGGTTTAAGATTTTTGTTTAGACTTTATCTTCTATTCTTGTGAGTCGTCATGTTTCCATTCGAAAATAACATGTACGGTGCACAAGATCACTCATATAGTGGTAATCAATACAATTTTCAATCTCAATCTTATGAGATTTACCAACCATACCAAGGGTATAATCAAAACCATTCCTTTGGTTACGATTAATATCCTATGGAACCTTACGATTATTCTGATACATATCAACAACCTTATGACAGGTATGTACGTGAACGATCACGAAGATGGGAGGATAGTTATGTTGCTGATCATGTTTCTTCTAGTTTGGCAGATGAATTCCGATATTATATGGCATGTATGGATTCAATTTTAGAGAGAGCTTCATCAACCGAACCTAACTATAATATTCTCGACCCGATTCCCGGTCATCTTCATGATCATTTACCCATTCAAAGGAGGAGATTTGTGCTAGAGATATTTTAGTAAGTATATAAAAGCTAGCATTACCCAATTGTTTGAACAGTTTGAGCAGCGAAATCAAAACATTGTAGATACACTCCAAGAACTTCAAATGAATATGGATGTACTAAATAATCACATGGGTCAACTTCAAGAGGAAATGACGAAGGAAGAAGGTTGGTCTAAAAGCCAAAATAATTCTGATTTTTCCACGGTTAGTAATGAGTATATGATCAAAGATAATTCTGAAGATGATGAACCTTCTGAAAGTCCATGCAACAACGATAAAATTATTCCAACTCCGGATCATAATAATGATCATTCGCTTATTCAAAAGGAGGAGATTGGGTATGATATATCTATTGTCACAAATTGTGTAACGTACTCAACTGAAGATATTAGGAGTTGCACCAACGAACTAGACCTTTTGGGAGAGGATTCTGATTCTGATGATGAGGAGTGTAGGGATTTTTATATCTCTAAGGAGTATATATTAGAGGACTCTCTTACATATGAACCTATTTTTTGGTACGATGACGAGAGTGTTGAAGAGATGGAGATTGAGAAATAAACCAAATTGATTGAATTTGTGGAAGACCCAATTAAGCTTACCAAGGATTAAAATGATGTTGAAATTTCGGTTGAAGCATAAACTGATGAAGAATGGCTTTTAAAGAGTTTGATAGAGGACCACAATATACATGAGGTAAATAATTCATTAGATTTCTTTAAGAATGATGAGGATCCCGTAATACAAGATATCATAAAAGGTTTGTCTAATCCTTTGCATACCTCTATATCTTTTGATCCTCCCCCGATCGAAATAATTCCCCAAAAGGCAGTTCCGACTTTTAAGGAGCTAGATCACTTAGGGTTGAGTATATATGCTACAAAAATCCTTAAGAATTATTTTGCTTCTAACTATCTACCACTAGATATGTTTGATTCTAACACTGTGCAGATTCACCGAGAGGAACCCAAAGAAGTTCCCAAATTCTATGTTCTTTATACACTTCCAAGTGTAGAAAAGACTAAGTGTAGGGAAAACTTCCACCAAATAACAATTTTCTTATTTTATTCGTATGCTAACATTTTTGTAAAGCTGTTATTAGAACTGCAGATTATCATCTGGGTGGATCCCTAGATTTTCATATTGTTGGTTTACGGGCAATAACCAGAAGGTCAGGATGAGGACGTTAAACTAAGCGCTAACTGGGAGGCAACCCATTGGTTCTGGATCTTTTTCCCTTATCTTTTATTATTTTTTTTAGCTTTGTATATCATATTAGGAATTTCCCATCTTGATTTTACATTGGAAGAGTCAATTTACATTGAGGACAATGTAAAGTTTAAGTGTGGGAGAGTGGTTAAGCATTTAGATTTTTAGTATTCATTTTTGTAGGTAGAATTTTTAAACTTTTTGTATATATTTGCATGAAAACCTCCAACTTTTAGAGAATTTAGAGTCACATAGTATACTTCTATCTTAGTTTGCATATGTTTTTCTTACCGAAATAACTGAACTTATAAGTATTAGAGAACTACATTCGGGTTGCTTAGTTCTTGAGAGGCTAGAGCTGACAAAAATGGAATTAAAATGCCGGTAGAGAATACAATATTAGAGAAGCTGATCATTCAATACCCATGAGTGAGGCACCATACCTTCAATTCTTTGTACCTGTCTAAATTTTCCGGTTATAGTGTTTTATCTGCGCAAATTCTGGGTAGAATGATGAGCTACCTAACCTCGCACCAATTTCAGCACTACTTTTTGATCTCTTGAGTGCTAATTCCTTTTATTATGAGGGTGTCATCAGAATTGCCAACTCTATCCTGTAGTCTTGTTTGCAGTTGGCACTAGGGGTGCACAAAGGTCGGTTTGGCTCGGTTCTTGGTAGAATCGTGTACCTGTACCATGTACCCTATACTCTCGGTTCGGTTCGGTTATGTACCCTGTACCCGTCTTCTCGGTTCAGTTCCGGTCGGTTTCGGTTCTGTACCGCCTTTTTTTTTATATACTAATAGTTCTAGTGTGGGTGTAGTGTCATACAATCCATAAAATAAATGCAAAATAGTTGTTCTTTTTGTGGTCCAGAAAAGAGACAACGAGAACGTCGGGGAACAAGATTGCATTAAAATTTAGTCAAAATTTTGATATTCTAGACAAGTACAGTATTTATCTTAACATGGGCTGAAAGCATGTAGCCGTATTGTCTCAAACTATAGATAATACTACAGAAAGTTACCAATTATATCAAAATACTTTTTTCTGATGGCATAAGCAGATGAAACATTAAGCACGTATGGTAGCAAAGGCACCGTAGCCGAATTAATCAAGATACAGGTTCCCGAAAGGTTTTCCAGCAGACAAACACGCATACAAAAAAGAAGGATAACCAACATAGAGTTAGAATGTAAAGGTTTTTCTAGACTACACCAAGATTTTTTTTTTCCTTTTTCTTTCACAGACAGACTTCAGTGCTTGCATTCAATAACAAAGACAGTACAAGAATTTTGATCAGTCGGGAATAACAAAGACAGTACATCAGGAGCTTGTTTCACTTTACTTTTTACAGAACAACTTGCTATTCCTAGCTAGATGTTCTTCCTAAATAATCCATGCAACGCATTACACTTCCAGACAAGAAATTTAGTGAGTCGATCTACATATGAGAATTGTTAAACACAGCTAAAAAATACATAAAAGCAAACAAATGGAAGAACCAAAAGCATATGGTCATCAGTCATCACTAAGAACTACCCCGACTGAGAAAGAAGCATGGTTATGAAATGATTTTCTTGTCATCCTCATAGTGAGAATCTCCATTTGCAACCCTTGTCAATTGGCTAACAAGCTAATCCACTAAGGCTTAATACAGCGTGGGAAGAAGTTACAGGAAATATGCTCATAAAGCACAACAACTAGCAGCAGCAGGTGAATCCAACAAGGAATAAAAGTTATTTTAAATTCGTCAGGAAACTCATTCGTCTAACCTGCTCGGCGTACCACTAGCAATATGTATAAAAAACAGAAACAAAATGTTCAAAATTTGGTAAAACATATATGATAAAGAAATCTCTATATTAAGTCAGGAAAACTTGGCAGCAACTACTTGGTAAACTACGGCTGTGCTAGAAATAACATTGACATACTTAGTGGAAGTATGAGATTATAAACTGTTAAGCTCAACTTGCGACTGCAGGGGAAGACCATCCTAGGAGAAAATTTCCGTATCTAACTATCTCCAATGCTGGACAACAAGACCAAGGGCACAACTTCTGTAACCTTGTATCTTAAATACTGACATACTTAAACAACCTATGATATTATAAAGAAGTTAACAAGATTTGTGACTGCAGTGGAAGACAATACTAAGAGACAGTTTCCATATAGAAAATCTAACTATCTATAATGCTGGACAACAATGGTGTGAATTCAGTAAACTAGTATCTTCAAATTCCAACAAACAAGACAATAATTCAACCTTCTAAAGCAATCAATCAGAAGTTCTACCTGTCCAGAAAACTTTATGATATTTAACATATATAACCTAATAACAAATTACATGAATCACACAAAAGCCTAACCTAAGATTAGGGTTTTAAACATAACATTTCAACCTAATTCCTAAAATTAACTAAAAGGGTTGTCAAAATCAACTTTCAAAGCTTAATCTTATCAAAGGGTTTTCACTAAAAAAATACAAAAACACCAAAACCTCTAACAATACAATGAAAACAACCCCACTAACCAAAAAAAATCAAGAAAAAAAAACAGCAAAAGTAAAGACCAGAGAAAAGAACTTACGGTGAGAAATGGCCTCTGTGGTAGACTGGTAGTAATAGTAGTAGTTCTGTAGTTGTAGAAGTGAAAAAATAAGTGAGAAATGACCTCTGTCTTCTTCTTCTTTCACACACAAAAGTTTAGAAACATGCGATTTTTTTTCTTTCTTTCGATCGAGTTACAGACTTACAGTAAGTAGTAGTAACAGACGGATAAGATTGAATCACCCACTATCTGATCAACAGTTAACATTATTCGGTTCCTTCGGTCCAGTACAGGTCGGTTCCTAGGTAGAACATGTACCTGGTACCCGGGTGTACTTGGTTCTCTTTTTTTGTACATGTACCATGTACCTTGTACCCTCGGTTCGGTCCGTTTTAGGTACGGTTCTGTCGGTTCCGGTAGGTTCTTGTGCAGCCCTAGTTGGCACCATTCTCTTGACAACAACAGGTCCATAGAAACACATTATCATCAACAAGCAGAGCATCAAAAATTTGAAGGAAATTTGAATACAGTCAAGGTTTATAAGCAACGGTACAAGAAATAGCAAATTTCATATTCAAGTAAAGCAACAATACAAAGAGTGGAATTATATATACATGTTGAAGACTTATGTACAAGAGCAAAGAAAATCAAAAGATGTGAATTTTATAAAATTTATGAGATCGAGAAAATACAATTTGTGAAAAATTAAGTGGTAAAGTCCTTATCCCACGACCATAGTAGTTTCATTTTATTTTCAATTCGTATCTTATTAGTTTGAAAAAAAAAAGAGAAAAAAAAGAAACAAAAAGAAGAAAGAAAAAATAGAAAGAAAAAAAGAAGAAGAAGAATGTTTATCATTGCTTTAGTGTATATTTCATTTTAATTTCATTTAATAAGGCCGTGGGGAAGAAGAAATCTATAAAGAAGTTTCAAGCAACAATGAATTGAGGAAAAAAGTTACAATTTGTCAAGTTTCTACAAAATTCAAGAGTTCATCACCAACAGTTAAAGACCGAAGATGTTTCTATTGGATGCCGTAAGAGTGGTGTTGATTGTAGACCGAGTGAGAAGGTAAGTAAAAGTTCTCATCCTCGCATAGTGGTTGATTTCCTTTCTTAGAGGTCACTAGAAAAAAAGGTTCTTTTTAGTCCCACGCTTTGTGGGATAACATCTATATATAATTCGGAAGGTTACTTTTCCTTCCCACCATTCTATGTGTGCAGGATTTCTATCTTCATTCCTGCCTGCACACATGAGAACCATAAAGTGCGTCTTTTGAGTGTCAATTTTCATAAAACCCTAATGGTGAGGCAGAAGTTGAAACATTTGATCGCTCTCGAACTTGTATTATTTCATATGGTGGTATTCTCCTAACTCAAGAGCTAAGCATGAGAATAATGTTCTTTGGAATTTCTAACTTCTTATTATTAGTGTGCAAAAACTTTATGTCCTCATATCTCTTTGGATGCTTGTGACTTTGAAGTTGGAGTAGGTTTTGTGGGTATACCTCTTGTAAACCCTCACGAGACTATAACTCGTCCACTAGGGACACCTAGGGGTTTAAAGGATTGTTACACATGCTAAGTGTAACCTTGTCCTCAACGAAAGGGAATTGTATTTTAGTTTAATTTAGTTTGTTCGAGGACTAGCAAAAGCTGAGTGTGGGGGAATTTGATAAGTGCATATTTTATATGTTTCAATTTCATGCTAGTATTTGCTAGATTTCTTGTGAATTATTGTACATTACGTTTGTTTTGTAGTTTATGCTTTTATTAGGTGAATCATCCAAAAAGGAGCTACAAAATGTTAGATTGTGCATGAAGGAAAGTGTTGCAAAGGAATAAGGACAAAAGACCAAGTGGAAGTCGCCCAAATTCAGAATTTCTTTAATCTTCGGTAATTTGATTCAATAAGAATTGCACATTTTGGATGGAATGATTATTTCATCATCTAATGAATGTTTGAAACATTTTTCCCTAAAAAATAAACACCTAACCGTTTCACCGAACTATATAATACAACTCGCTGAAGTAGAAAAATATTCACATCTATTGAATTTTGACGGCTCATCTCGGCATAATGACTATACGGCTGCCGAAAAACACTATTTTGGTTTTTTGCTATATGTTGAATTCTCCACCGATGTTTATTAGTTGTTATATTGAGTTGAAATTACTTAGACCAATTATCAACATCAAATAATGATTGTATAATATGGTTCTTCGTAATTATTAAGATTAGGTTGACACACTCGAAAATATGAATATCACTGTTTTAGGGAGAAACAAATGTACTGCAAAATCGTACTTTCAAATAGGTTCGAGCGAGCAAGCTCGAACATGACGAGCTGATACGTGCATATTTTACATATTTATATCGTCAATTTCATGCTAGTATTTGCTAGATTTTTTGTGAATAATTGTATATTACGTTGCTTTTGTTTATTTATCTTTTAGTAGGTGAAATCATCCAAAAGAAGTGATTCAGCACTTAATTGTGCTAGAAAATAAGAGCTACAAGTGAAGAAGGGACAAAGACTAGGTGGAACTCATCCAAATTCAGGATTTCTTATCATCATCTCGTACAGAATTGAATTACGAAGCAAACAACGAAAGAACGAGGTCATTTTGAGGTCGTAGGAACACGTTATAAGTAAAACAAGAACTGAGGGCAAAATTGTAATTTTAAGGGAAACTACTATTGGCACTTCGTCATACGTTAAGGGAAAACTTGGATTCAAATAATTATAAAGGCACATGTGGTATTACTATGGGTTGCTAATATTTGAATGGTGTTAGTAGCACCAGCCATTATATTAGGGGATGATACATTTTGGAATACTTATATAAGCGCTAACAGTTGGTTGAGGGCCACCTCCTTCATCTTCAAAGTTCGAAACAAAGTTTGGAAGTTTGATGATTATGTGACGTTGTTAGGTGATGGAGGTGTTAATAATACTCGAATGGAGATTGGATAAAGGTTGCAGCTGAAGAATGATGCTCATGAACAATGGATGTGATGAGTTCGAGACTGTGATGATGATGCCATTGATGAGTGGTTGTTTAAGTGCATATTTTACATGTTTAGAGTGTCATTTTCATGCTAGTATTTGCTATATTTCTTGTGAATAATTGTATATTGTTTTTTTTTTGTAGTTTATGTTTTTATTAGGTGAATCATCCAAAAAGAAGCTACAAAGTGTTAGATTTTGCAGGGAGGGAAGTGTTACAATTGAATAAGATCCAAATACCAGGTGGAACTTGTTCATATCCAGGATTTCTCATCACCATATTGAAGAAAACGAAGAAACAAAGCCAACGGCGAAAGAATGAGATCATTCTGACTTCATATGAAAAAGTTATAAGAAAAACAACTTCATACTTTTCTCGAGGATCAAGCCATCGAGAAAAGAAAATCCATAAAGAAATAATTTTCTCGAAGGGTCAATCCATCGAGAAAATCAGAATTCTCGGAGGGTCAGGCTATTGAGGCATATATAAGAGCTAGGTAATTTTGACGGGTTTTTATAATATTTTTTAGTATCCAAAACCTAGTATGACCGGGATTTAAGCACGAGCACCTCTACAACTTAGGATATCTATTTAAAGAGACTCTTCTAATACTTTTGAATATAGAGAGAAAGATACACATAATTCTTAGAACTAAGGTTTTAAACAACAAAAAGAGAGAAGAGAGATTTATTCAAAATTTTAATGTTTACCCCTTTTAAGGGAAACCATGATATTTCTTCTTCTTTCTTGTATCATGAGTATCTAGTTTTCATTGATTAAGGATGAATTCAAAGTTCTAAGCGTAAAGCTTTATTAAATATACAATTTTATTCAGAGTTTTAATCATTCGTTTTTTCACTATATCTAGGTTTTATGATTGATTTCTAGATTGTTCAAGTATACAATTGGATTAATCTATTGATAAATTTAATGCTAGTATTGATTTATGAGATAAGTAATAGTCCATCGACTCATACACAAGTAGAAATCGTGAGACCTTGCAGAAGGATTTTATGGAGCAATTGCGAGTGAAGACAACACTAGCAAGTGAACCTTGATCTAAGAGTTTAACTATTAGGATAAACCTATATTCACAAAGCCTAAAGTATTCGATTGTGTTACACCTTGAGTGATCTAGTACTTGGTGGTTCAGACGAATAGAATCTGGTAGTTGAGGACTTCCGTATCCAGTGATAAAAGGAGTTTTGGGGATATCACTGATCTAACTTCTATTCTACGGTTGGTGAACCATAAGTCTAACGAAAGATATATAAGTATACGAATTCAGTCAACATTTGGTAACGTCGAAAGACTCCCTAATCATCTTTTCTTCTTATTATTCTTTTTAAATTACTATAAACAATCAATCCCTTTTTAGTATTGTTTTTCTAGTTTTGTTAATCTAAACCTCTCAATTACACAACTCTCTGTGGGAACGATCCTTACTATCACTATATTACTAGTTAATTAGTGAGAAATATATTGAGTAATTGATGTAATTTTAGAAGTGGTAAATAAAGAGTTCGATTCTCGAACTTGTAAAGGTAATGATTTTAGAAAATAATGATTCAAATTAATTCTAGAAAATTCCAGGAGTAAAAAAAAGACTAAATAACCTAAGGATGATTTTTAAATGATTTTAAAGGACCAGGAATCAGGAATCAGGTAAATCTAACAACCTATGTGATTAATCAGATAATTCTTTTTTAAATTAATTGAAGCACAAATAATTGCCAAAATTGGTTTTGTTATGCTAACAAACAGAGGTAAATCACAAGCATGGACTATCAAAATTAATTAACTAA